>JAPMUY010001305.1:27500-95000 GCA_026901105.3 Galaxias olidus
ACACTACGAGCAAACCGTGGCGATCCACCAATCTCTGGCCGTTCTGGAGGTGCATCGACCTGGCCTACGGCCATTGGGACGACCGCCGCCACGGGCTCGCTGACGTGGGCAGTGTGAGGAGGAGCCCCTCAGCCCCGCCCAGATATGACCCCCCAGCCCCTCACTGTAACACACCGACCAAAGGCCCCCGACTCAGTTCCTGTAGCCCAGCCCAGCCCGG
The DNA here is from genome assembly GCA_026901105.3 of Galaxias olidus. Classification (NCBI taxonomy): domain Eukaryota; kingdom Metazoa; phylum Chordata; class Actinopteri; order Galaxiiformes; family Galaxiidae; genus Galaxias; species Galaxias olidus. Next base: position 27,721 of record JAPMUY010001305.1, read on the forward strand.
TCCCCTAGTATTCATCGTAACTGTTATCCATGGCGAAGGCAGAAAACGTATAAGCAAAGATGTGGCGTCCACGGCCTTAAAGTTCACTCGAGGCTCAGACGAATCCACAGTGGTGCTCCCGACACGTGTCTACTATGAGTCGTGCCCCCGTGGTGCCTTCATTCACTATAAATAAACGGCGTCATCCTGTGCTTTCGTGTTAGTGTGTGTGTGTGTGTGTGTGTGTGTGTGTGTGTGTGTGGTGTGTGTGCGTGTCAGAGGTGTGGGTCCTTGGTCACTGGTGGTTAGTGTTGGCTGGACATCCCCGGCGCCCTAAGTGGAGGAGACAGGACCAAACCTGCGGTAAACGCGGGTCCCGCGGAGCCCCGACCAGCGGCGCGCCGACAATGTTTGCCCACACGGCCGTGACCCCGTGGAGGGGCCGGCGCCGTGGCGGGCACCACGGCAACAGCTGTGAGTGTGTGGAGGACGTGGTGTCACGCCGCTCCGCGTCTCAAAGCCCGGACACGCACCTGACAGCTGGCCACGGTGCTGCAGTACCCCCCCACCTTCACCACGGACCCCCCCACACCAGCCACCCCACGCCATGCAGCCTGGACCTGGGGTACTTTGTGTGGCCGTGTGTCCAGAGTGACAGCTCGTGATTCTGATCGGTGTGTGCATACGACAGTCCAGACTGACAGCTGAGTGTGGATGAGCTGTTAACCCGATTGTGTTTTAAGGTCTGGCAGTGGTAGTCAGAGGTGATGGTCAGACAAAAAAAACATCTCCACAAGTTGCCCCTTTAGACAATCGCTATATTTCCGCCCCACCAGGAGTGGAGTGAGCAGTACTGGGGAAAACTGACCAATTTGAGACCAGTGTAGGACCAGAATGAGACCAGTGTAGGACCAGTGTGAGACCAGTTTAGGACCAGTATGAGACCAGCCTAGGACCAGTATGAGATCAGTTTAGGACTAGGACCAGTATGAGACCAGTGCAGGACCAGTATGAGACCAGTGTGTAGGACCAGTTTGAGACCAGTGTAGGACCAGTATGAAACCAGTGTAGGACCAGTGTGGACTCCCCTCCCATTACAAAGCATCTGGGGCCCTCTCTATTGAGCCACCTCCTTGTCTCACGCTGAGCGCTGGTGGCTAATCTCTTTCTGGGCACCCAGGAACCCCTCCCCAGTCCCCCTCCACATACTATTCCCCCTCTTCCCTCTCCACCATCCTATTCCCCCTCTGCCCTTTCCTTCCCTCCGTCCTGCCCTCCATCCTCCCCTCTGTTCCCCCGTCTCTCTAGAGGCCTGCATTAAACATAAAGACCCTGCATGGATGAGCGAGTCAACAAATTACCCCCACCAATAAATGGCCAAATTATCTGGCCTTCTACTCTCTCTCTCTCTCTCTCTCTCTCTCTCTCTCTCTCTCTCTCTCTCTCTCTCTCTCTCTCTCTCTCTCTCTCTCTCTCTCTCTCTCTCTCTCTCTCTCCTCACTGGCACTGTTCTCCATGAGGTTATTAGATATGTCCCTGTGCTTATAAATAAACATGATATCGGTCTCTCATCGGGACCCTCCTTATTGCATTTAGTTAGAGAGTCCCTTCTTATGCTTGACTGGTCGTATTCATCCACGGAGCGGCTGAAAGGGGCTGGCGGGGTGGGGGTGGGGGTGGGGGTGGGGGGGGGGGGGGGTTTGCCGGCTGTAAAACCTCGGCTAATACACATGAAACTGTTACAGCTGTTGGTCTAACCTTTGAGAGCGTCTCCTAAGGAGCACAGTGATATTTGCACTTAATAAAATGATGCCTACCAGGAGAATACTGAGCTGACATTTGCCATGTTGTCAAGTCGAGGTGGCAGGGAAGCCTTCTGAGCCATTAGTCTCCATCCATGAGTGGCCATGCCTCTTTAGGCCATATTTATCTACCTTCTGCCTGGGGTTCAGTCTCTGACCCATATTAACTGTTTTTTTTTTTAGTTTCTCTGATTTTTTTCGGTTACGTTTATTCACAGAATGTGAGAATATGATTTACATAAATACTTTTTCCTGATATTTTACAGTGTCTGCTACAGCAATACTGTGGTATCTAACAGTTAGAGATAACCTGTCCTGGTGCTATTGAACAGAGCTTACAGTTTACAGGTGTTCTTCACGTAGGTTCCTGCGGCAGAGCTGTTCTTGCGTTGTATGCTTCCCTTTTCCCAGAGGTCCGCCTGCCATAGCCGAGGAGGATGAGGCGGGTCACAGCTACACTTCAGAGGGGAACGCCAGCGCTGACCTGGACAGGAGACCCATGAGACATGGCTCTGGGGACCATGGAGGCCTTATCCCACCCAGCGTTATGAGTAACAGGCCACACTTACTGCTCTGCACCCCCTCTCTCAGAACCAAAGGGGATTCTACAGAGGTGTCATCCCAGCTGTGGTGTCGGGACAAGGGGAAAACCATGGGACTGAGACCTTGCCCAGTATCAGCCAGTCTGGGAGGCATATGCTGCCATCACCCACAACAACCTCTACCACCACAGCACACACGCTTATACGCACGCACACACACACACACACACACACACACACACACACACACACACACACACACACACACACACACACACACACACACACACACACACACACACACACACACACACACACACACACTATCCATGTTGACATCAGATGTTGGGTTTCCTTCACTGCTGAGTGTGTATGTGGTTGACCTCAGGGAACTGAGGGCAGCAGAGGCAGCCTTTGCTCCAGGATGCTCCCTCATCTTCCTGGAAGTGGCACACCAAGAGTCTGTCCCTGCTCTCCAGTGAATCCAGCCATTACTCCTTACCATTACCTCGTGGTAAGTGGTCAAGCAACATAATGGCATTTCTACCATCCAAGTAAATTCTACAACTCATTGAACTGTGTGTGTGTGTGTGTGTGTGTGTGTGTGTGTGTGTGTGTGTGTGTGTGTGTGTGTGTGTGTGTGTGTGTGTGTGTGTGTGTGAGTGTGTGTGTGTGTGTGTCTGCAGAGGCAGGCTCCCTGCGGAGTCACCTCGGTAACAATGAGCTGTCTGGAGAGGTTTTTACCGCGGCAACGACTACAGCAACTTCATCTTCAAGGACTGGGTCAAGCTCAGCAAGCCATTTGATGGTAATTTATAATTTTATCAACATACTAAAATATGAGTCTGCCCCATTTAAAAATTTTCCATGTAGACTATATAATTTCAGAGCAGAAATATTGGAATTTCGTGTTTGTGTTTTGCAATATAATGAGCATAAGGCAGGGCAATTTCATTTAATGGGCCAAGCTTGTAGAGTAAGTGGTATGGTGTTTCCTCCCACCAAATCGAAACAAGAAAATACATTTAAAAAAATACTGGTATAAAATAATACAAATATTATATTTGGGATAACATTTGAGATATCCAAACAAAATTTGTTTTCATAAAAATATGACCAAGCACTTTTAATGATGACAATTTTGGAATTTAATTGTACGTCAGTATTAAGCTAATGAGAATACGTGTTACGTTTTTGAAGTGTTAGATAAACAGTTTTGGTGTCTGAGTCATGTCCTTTCACCAAAAACACACTTTGAAAACCCCACGGAAAACACTCCCCTACCCAGCCAAGCAGAGAATAGTCACACAGCGTATGAAGAACACATAATGCCATTTTACGTTTTATTTGTTTGATTTTATATACATACATACGTTTATGTGTGTATTTGTTTTGTATGTGTGTCTGTGTGATTGTGCATAGATGTTGGCGTCGATGTATGGTTTATATGGGAAAGTGCAGAATGAGAAATCTAAAGTGACTGCTAAATATCAAAAAGGTCACATTTTAGAAAAACAAACTATATGACAACCGAACCTTCTTTCATATGATCAATGGGAACCTTCAAAGCTGAACCTAAAAAAACAAAACAATAACCAACAATCAAAAAACAAAACCCAAGTTGTCAGTTCGCACCTGAGTTCTCCCAAACTATCCCATTCTGCAGCCAGTGGGGGTTACTGTCAGTACTCCCCAGCCATCACCAGCTCTCTGTCTCCCTCCATCCCCACCGCCACCACTTCATTTCTGCATCAGGGCTTTTCTTCTGGTCCTGGGATGGGGCTCCCATCGTAATGACTAGGTAAGGCACAGCGGGAGGAGGGGACGGATGACAGATACATACATTCAAATCTTCTGCCCGTTTCCAGACGAAGGGGAAGGAAACGTGGGCAGGCAGGGAACGACTGAGATTAAAGGCAATCTTTGATCTACCCGACGGGACGAGGGGCCATGTTTTTGGAGGCTCCTTCAGTTGGGGATTCTATTCTGTTTTCTGTTGTTGGTTTCTTTTTGTGTGTGTGTGTGTGTGTGTGTGTGTGTGCCGCTACACAATGTTCCCGCTCAGAATGAAGTGAGACAGAGAAGTTGTGATTGACCTTTTGTAGTGTGCTGCCTTGTTTTATTTATTCATTTGGTGGTTTGTGTTGCAGATTTTATTGACAGCTGCAAGACTCCCAGGACGCCAAGGCAAGATATTGGGGTGGTGGTTCAGAGCAGGGCAGCCGGGGATGTGGCCAGGCACTTCCTTCAGAAATGGAACTTTACAACGGTACAGTGAGTGAGTGGGCACAGCGTTGACTTAAATCTCCCCCAAGCCTCCTGCAACTGACGCACATTCCATTGTTACTGTCCACACAATGTCTCCTGCAGTTGCATGGTATTTAATACGTTCGTATAAAGTCATATTAATAGTCCGACTACATTCTCCTCGCACAACGTCATTCACGCTCACGTGTTCCCCTATGAGAACTATTCCAGCGCTATTCAACACAACAGTACCACGAAATACACGTTACAGGTGCCGTGAGTCGCAGACACGCTAAGCTTCCATTTGGTTTTTCTCTCTCTCTCTTTCCTATGCTGTCTCTGAGTCATTTTCCAAAGTGATGTTTATTAGCTTGAGCTTAGCACCCCCTGCAGTTAGGCTTTGTGTCCTGCTCGCTGCACTCACACAGCTCGCGCCGACGCCGGCTCGCTCCGCTCCGCTCCCCTTCCCCGCCGCAATTAGAGCCCTTTCTACTTTGATTGTCATGTAATTGAATTGGTTTGAGCCTGTATGATTTCCTTTAGAATATGCCACTCACATTCAAAGCTTGGCCACAGATCAGAGGAGGCTTTTTTTCCGAGTAATTAAAGAACGGAGAGCCAGGTGTGGAGCATAGGAATCGGGGAACCTGAGCCAGATGAATGGGACTGATTAGGTGTTTAGTGGAAATTAGAAATTCTGGCGCAGAGACAAAGTGCAATCGCATTGGCTGCCGTTTAGTCAATGGGGGTGGCAATTGACTACTGTTAATTAGAGAACAAGGCCTGGAAGTCATTTTCACCACTCAGCGCTTTTACAAAGAAACCCGGTCTTAAACTTCTGAAAATTGTACTGTATGTGCCATAAGAACACAATGCAATACCACATATAGCCTTGCTATGAATGGTGCATTTGGCCCTTAATATTAGCAGTACATTAGTGCAGCTCAATTATGCCTCAATTCATCGCTACCTAAAAAGGCTCTTTATACTCTTAGGCATAGAGTCTACTAAGCACTTTATGGGTAATTTTGGAGCGGTTGTCCGTGATTGGTTGCATACAGAAATAAAAGTACACAGTGGCAGGGAGCAGGCATTAAGTTAATATTAAGTTATTTGAAAAGAGAGTGCAACCTGCTGCAAGATGTAGAATAGGGCTGTTCCGAATCGAAGAGCGCCTTTGTATTTTTTACATCCAAACTATCCTCCTCCCTGGCATTTCAACTGCAATATGTGAATCCTCTCCACGCTGCATTGCTGTAAGCGCACTAAACAAGGCATTAAGCATATGTAACAGGTAGAGCTATACCTGTCTAGTAGGGGACCTTGGCTGCGGTCTCCAGACGACAGGAAGACCAGGGAACTGGTCCCGGCCTCCTAGCACAATTCACTTAAACCTACACCTCACTGGGCAGGTAGGAGGAAGGGGGTTCAGGAGTTTTTTAATGTCACGGGGCCTACTGGAAGTGATAGGTGGTCTGTGTTGCTACCGGTGTCACAGGGCTTTTGACACTGAACCGCTCCCTCCCTATTCCTTCCCCTGGCTGTCGTAAGGATAAGCTGCCCCTGCTCTGGAGAACGCCTTATCTAGAAACAACAATTGCCCAACCCAAGTTAGAATAGCCAATTATTGATTTATTACAGTGAAATCAGGTGGGACTGATGAAATATGTGAAAAAAATACAACTTGAAGCATCACCTTAAAGTTTAAGCTAAATTATTATAAAATGAGACTAAATCCTAATTGGGGAATGTTAACCCCTCATACAATTATGCTTATTATAACTGGGAACCGCAAACCCCAAAAACAATTATTCTTTCTATATCACCATTTCAGAATCTGATATAGAAGCATATCACATTTACAACAACAACAAAGCCGAGAACTGCCTCAGAAGAATAGTCAGGTGGGGAGTCCATGCGTGGAACTGGGACGGTAAAGAACTCAAAGATGTTATTGTCCAGTGTTTTTTAATCCATTCTTACCGGAGGGTCTCATGTGGCAGAGAAACGCTAAGCTACTCACGCACTCACGCTCTCTCTCTCTCCCTCTCTCTCCCTCTCTCTCTCTCTCTCTCTCTCTCTCTCTCTCTCTCTCTCTCTCTCTCTCTCTCTCTTTTGGGGTGGTGAACCCCAAAAGTACAGTGCATGAACACAAAAGAGACACGGTGCTTCCAATGTCCTCCGTCAGCCCTCATGTGACGGCCACCCATAGTCCATGTGTATGGCAGCCGGCGAGGCCTGTATTCCCTCTGCCTCTGCTGAACGGCAGCTGTGACAGGACGTCAAGGTCACCGCCGTTTGAGGCGGTTCTCTCGGAGGCATGGCAAAGGGCTAAGTGTAAAATGAGAGCGTTTCTCTCTCCATTCAGACTGAGTGGATTTTAATCAACACATTATGCCAGTTGCTAATTGCTCTAGCCGCCTGCGGCTAAAATCATTTGCTACTTTTTATTGTAGTAGTAACCATCTGTTTAAAAAACACAAGGCCGGGATTAGCCTCAGTCCTGGGGTGCATGTTGACACGGGATACAGGCAACTCATTTTCACCGCCAGCACCTTATTCATGAGGCCACGTATTTGGGGGGAAGAGGGGAAATAATCATCTCAAGGACTGAAAATGAATAACATTCTGAATTCTCATAAAGAGAGAGAGAAAAAAAAGAAGCTAAGAGACAGCCTTTCAATTATCCCCAACCCCTTCTCTGTCTCGGTCCAGTTTGTCCGTTGTTCCGGTGGCCGTTGTTCCGGTTCCGAACCGATACAGAGTGAGGCGTTTAATTGACCCTGAGGTACAATAGGTCACTTTGGAGATAGAGAGAGAGAGAGAGAGAAAGAGGGGCCCTGTTTGGACCTCTGTGTCCTTGCACTCGGTGTGTTTTGATTTGCTGGGGAGGTTTCCGAGACGACAGGCTACTCAGGCTCTCTCAATGGCTTCTGCTGCAGGACAATGGAGATGAGGCACTCTCCCCGGTCCACCTCGCTCGCCCCACCGTCTCTCCAATCAGGGCCACTGTTGGCGGCCGGTGACTTTTACTATCTCTACGCTGGCTGAGTGATTCAGACGAGAGAGGGTCAGTTTCCTGGGGGCCCTGCATCACACCATTCACTGGTCTCATTAGTAGACTGCTCTGTGTGTCATTTCATCCCAGCACACTGGCGTGGTGTTAATCAAGTCCTATTTGTCTTTCTTTGTGTGCGTGTGTGTGCGTGTGCGCGTGTGTGTGTGTGTGTGTTCGCGTGTGTGTGTGTGTGTGTGTGTGTGTGCGTGCTTGTGTGCTTGCGTGCGTGTATATGTGCACAGTTGGTTAAAAAGCGTTCGGGGGTGACGTGTTACCCAGGCCTGATCACCAAGTCTCTCTCCTCCCCCTTTGAGCTGTCTGCCCAGCGTGGCAGGCGCATCGAGGCCACGCTCGGGTTCAGGTGAGGAGAGAAATGAAAGGAGAGAGAGATCCCAGAGATATATACACGCTTCTGGTACTTATTCAACAGCTTCATGATCTGGTGTTGGATATAGAGATCAAAAGGCCAGTGGGGTCTGTTGGATCAAAGACCCACGTGGCGTCCATCCACTTGGCCGGGATCCAGAACAGCCAGCACCGCATGCACATCGAGGCGAGGAGCGTCTCGCAGGCTCTACGGTCTGGTCATGAATCCATGTGTCGGATACATTTTACCTTGGCAATTTCGATGTGTATGTGTTATTGCCAAGATAACTCCCTGACCATCATATTAGGGAAGAATAACAAGAAAAAGTCATATTGCAAATATCATACTCACTGTGAGGATTCTGCAGGTTTAGAGTCGTGTGTCCGTACACGTGTGTGTGTGTGTGTGTGTGTGTCTGTGTGGGTGTGTGTGTGTGTGTGTATGTGTTTGCACTCGCGTTGGCGTGTACATGCACGTGTGTGCACAAATAGATGGAGGCTACTACTAGGAGTGTGTCGGTCACGTAACACGTACGGGACGCAGCACTCGCATACGGTCACTAGGAATAACGCTCGGCGTAGCAGTTACTATGTTTTAGCGTGCGTGTGTGTTCTGCTCCTCAAGAGAGAGGAGGCTTTTTTGAGGGTACGTAATGATGTCTCTGGTGGTGTGGGGACTCGCGGCCCACCCCCATTCTCCACACCAGTATGATGATGGACACCTCACCGGACCACAAACGAGCCAGGACCACGGAGAGTGCCGGACCACCGAGGGCTTCAGGTTCTGGGAAAAGAACTGGTGTCCCTTGAGTTGATGAGCTGACCAGGTTATGAACCAAGCTTGTGTTGCAAAGAGCAGCTGAACCAGCCGACCACCCCCCTCAGAAGACGGGCCAGCGACGGAGGCGGAGAAGATCCCCCGACGCGGCGATGATATTTTTTTTATGTTTTGATGAAAAACGGCAACCCTTTGTTTCACCTCCAGACTGTCTCCTGTCTGCTTTTTCACCTCCAGACCGTCTCCTGCCTGCTTTTTCACCTCCAGACCGTCTCCTGCCTGCTTTGTTTCACCTCCAGACCGTCTCCTGTCTGCTTTTTCACCTCCAGACCGTCTCCTGCCTGCTTTTGCACCTCCAGACCGTCTCCTGCCTGCTTTTTCACCTCCAGACCATCTCCTGCCTGCTTTGTTTCACCTCCAGACCGTCTCCTGTCTGCTTTTTCACCTCCAGACCGTCTCCTGTCTGCTTTTTCACCTCCAGACCGTCTCCTGCCTGCTTTTTCACCTCCAGACCGTCTCCTGTCTGCTTTTTCACCTCCAGACCGTCTCCTGCCTGCTTTTTCCCCTCCAGACCGTCTCCTACCTGCTTTGTTTCACCTGCTCGGCGTCCCACTCGGCTCACTGCCTTTGAAGGCGACGTCTCGTGAGGAGGCGGGGGGGGGGGGGGGGGGGAGCCATCAAAGCCATCATATACTTTAATTACAGGTAATCTTCCCTTTTAAACACTCTCGCCCACTCCCTCTGCTCTCAAACGCTCCATCCCTAATTACCAAAGTGCCTCAATTAGGGCCAGAATAAGCAGTGGACACGCACAAGGGAGAGATGGGCAAATTACAATGGAGAGGGTGAAAACAACAGGCCCCATATGGACCACGCGACGCAGCGGCGGTTGCAAGACAAAAAAGCCCTTGCTTCTCTCACGCAGGGCGAAAATGAAAGAGAAAAAAGAAGAAAAAAAAACCTAGAGAAAAAGGCACTTTGATGAGCTAGTTTGGAGCTAAGTGGGTCTGTGGATGGGGAGGGGAGGGGCGGAGGGGAGGTGAGGAGGGAAGAAAGGAGAAATTAGCGGGAGTTGATTGGGGAAAGTAGGAGCCGAGGACTGGTGTCACACTGTTTCCCTACAGGACCATGTGTTGGGGCGAGCGCTCCACCGTCGACAGACTCAAATGTGTGAGTAAGTAGACGTCCCACAGGCATTCCCATTCTCAGCACTCTCTCTGCCCCCTCACATTCATTATCTGGTCAGCTCCACGCACACTCTCAATCGGGAAACTTAAGGGGGCTTTGTGCAGAGAAATGAAGGGCCCTCGCCCTTTTGAAGGTGCTAATTCTGGGACTAACGAGGGCCCTCGTTAAGGGATCACATTTGCCGCGGCCAGCAGGATGAATGGGAGTACATTCGTCAATTAGCTGAAAAACCCAACCCTGGAGTAATGGCACGCGCATTAACATGGTGGAGGCGCTTACATGAAAGACCTAAAGAGAAGAGTTTGATTGATTTACCCCCCTCGTGTTTGTTTGTTTTTCTTTGTGTGCACGAAGACTTGTTTATCTGTGTGACCCCCAAAGTGTGAGACTGCTGGGTGAACTGCGTTTCACTGTGTGGCCCGCAGAGCCACGCTGACGGCGGATCCCAGCTCATCTGTGTCCACGGCAAACTGCTGATGATAGACAAAGGACTTCGCCGCCGTTATCGGTGAGGAGCGTCGCGGACCGAAGACAGCATCTGTCTTGATAGGAACGGGTGAAGTAGGACAAGACTGCACCGTGTACACGCCAATGGGAATAACACACAACATACGCCTTCGGTCGGCAAGCTAAGGTGACATGTTAAGCATGCTGCACTTTAGAACAAGAGAAATGGCGCAGCGCTGGTAACTTTGAGATGTTCACCATGTTTCCAGTAGATGGCAGTGTCCTCAAGCAAAAAGAGAATGCCCCAGTGAGGGCCTAAGAGGGGGCAGATCTGAGTGGAACATCTGTCCACTCAATTATCTCCCTGGTCCATCAAACCCTGTCTCATTTTCCTCTTAGAAAGCATTGTAGAACATTCTAGATATCACGTAATTACTAATGACTATCCACCAAACCATTTTGCATAGGCATCACAGAGCATTCTATATCTAATTACCAAGTACTAGTTCCTCATATAACCTGAAGCATCTGTGATGTAAATTAACTTACACGTTGTAACAACAGCTCCTTTGAAAATGCCACACTAGTTTCTCAAAGTTTGGTGTCAGAATGGAGGGATGTCACTGTAAATCAAGTTGGGTGTGTCTCTCAACAAACACTTTCCGCCAACATCAACATCAGGGACATGATGGGAATGCAGGAAAGTGCGACAGCAGCAGTGGTCGGCTGGTTACCATGGTGATGGCAGAGAGAGGTCCTAGACAGGGAGGTTTGACCTGTCCCCCAAGTAGGTGTGTTTTAGGTGACTCAGCTGTTTTTTGCTCCGTGGTATAACAGCAAGAGGACAGAAAGAAAAGGTTTTGATCCAAGAGAAACCCCTAGTGGTGCATCTTCAAAATACATGATCAAGTCTTTTTGTAACCAAACCTCATGAAAATAGTTACATTCCAAAAAGAGATTTATTCATTTTAGGAAGAAATGTTTATCTTCTCAATAGTCAAATTTTGGAATAAAACCTCATAAATTAAAAGTAAAAATATTTAGATTTTGTATTACCCATGGTGGATTCCATTCGTGCCATAAATTGATTTTGCATGTGACCCCAGTGTGGACGTCAGAGATTTAGTCTGGAACCATTTCTGTGGATGGCGACCACTGTCCGGAATACTAGTGTCTGAGATAGGGTGAGGAAACCTGAGGCCAACCCCTGCCTAATCCTCCTGTCCACTGTTTATCTGTAACGTCTACATGGACGTGTTCAGTGAGCGCTTGTTTTCATGCCCAGGTTCTCAGGTACGACGGATGCCGTCTCAAACTGAACCATCCTATAGGAGTGCACTTCCTTCCCCTCCCTGGCTCAAGAAGACTCACCTTTAGCTTGGGAGGAGCTCGGAAAGGTACTGGGCTTCCAGGGTCAGTCCCAATTCCACTTCCTGTGTGAGAATAACCTCTGCCCCTACACTAACACCTAAGGAGTTGGTGCCTGTAGAGCTCAGGACGTAGCCTGCAGGGACACTACATTCAACTGAGGAGTTGGTTCAAATCATTGGTGAGGACTCAAAGTTTAATGACTAACATGTATACTGTATATCTAGCACGTATGTGTTTTATGAAATGTTTGTAAATATACAGTTCACATGTGTATGTGATTGACAATGAGGGGTGAGACTTTGTCAAATGTAAAATATGATGCAAATCCTCTTTTAAAAAAACGACACAAAAGGGTATAACTTTATAGATGCCTGTATGCCTTTATTGTAATTAATAAATACTGCGGATAAATTCAATTTATACTTTACAAAATAGATAATATGCTATATTTTAGGCAACACAATTGCACTCAAATATATCTCATCTTTACATTCAAAGCCATTGGCCAACTGCAATCCATCTCGCCAAGACAAATGTTCAGTGTTTGCACTGATTCATAGCAAATAACCTTGAGATTCACTTTCAAAGGACGTCAAAGAGACAATAGGAAAACGTATAACAGTAACGATATAAATATGACCGCACGCATATAGAGTACGTTGGCACGGTAGACGTGGACAACACACACCTAAACAAAGGGCAGGAGCTTCACAAGCAGACACAAACACAATGACACAGCACTGACCGACATGGTAATTATTTGTACGTCATTACAGCAAAACCGCCGTTTCAACTCCCTCTCTTATGAAAACAATGGAACACATGCCAACTGTTGACCTACCAACCGTTGACCAACTTGTGTACGGGATTTCGTCAAAAAAACGTTCCGCTCAAAGTTTTGACCCGTTTCGCACACCACAAAAACGTTTTCAGAGCGATGCACATTATAAAACAGTCTGCATAGAAAAACATCACAAGGGAGAAGGCCTGGGCCGTGGCTAGAAAGTCTTACTGCCAAATGGAATACTAACCGCACAGAATTGATTTCATAATCGGTCACTGTCGGATGAGTTTTGGAGGATTTTGTTTATACTTGTTTTCAAACAAATATATAAAACCAGCTTTCTGACAAAAATACACTATTGATTTGGACAAGTCCCAGGATTCACAGACAAATGGTGTCTGTTAGCAAAGATGGCTGCTGCAGAGACACCTGCTTTCCATGAAACCAGTCCCCAACCTGGTCAAACACAAGCTCTTTGACAGCATCGACATATCATCAGTTTCTCCACCGCAGAAGCAGCGAGGACTCGAGTAGGAGACGCCACGTGGGTTCCAGCGCGGTCACGAGAACCGCTCAAAGGTCGATGAGGTCATCGCCGCTCTCGTCGCTCTCCACCGTCAGCTGGCGGGTCCACCACTTCTTGACCTCTGACCCCGAGGAGGCCTCGTCGCTGACCGGGTTCATCTTGCACACCATGGACTTGACGCTGGTACGACCTGCAGGTGCCAGAGGAGAAAAGGTCGGACGTGCCACTCAGGGATCGACGACGACGACGACGACGACGACGACGACGATGATGATGATGATGATGATGATGATGATGATGATGATGATGATGACAATGCTATTGGTGATGCTGGGCATTTACCTGGAGGCAGCCGCCACTGGCCCAGCTTCCTCCGTGGGAGTCCCATGTCTGAGGAGTCCTGCCTGTAGCCGCCTCGGTCGGACAGCGTGGGGCTTAGCAGCTGCTGCAGACCAGACAAGGGCTGGAGAAACCAGGACAAGAACTACCACTTTAAAGAGGAGCCACTCCTTGGTCTATGTAAAGAGGATATATCTGATACATGGTTAATGCTGCCTTTGCAGACAAGCTGGTAAGGGCCAACTCAGCATCACGGAGGTTACCCACGTGAGGAATTCCAAATGGGCTAGTTGATGAATAAATAATACAGTATGCCATTAACAGCCATGTTGCTAAGTGGCATAGGTGTGTGTGTGAGTGTGTGTGTGTGTGTGTGTGTGTGTGTGTGTGGGTGTGTGTGTGCGTGTGTGTGTACCTCAGGCTGCGAGGGGTTGCCCTGGTTGTGAGAGTTGTCTTCGCTGGGCACGGTGGTCTCTATGCTGGGGGGGTTGAGGAAGCGACTCAGCTCCTGCTGCTGGCTCTCCCTCAGGCTGTGGATGATGCTGCAAGACTGCTGCTGCTTCTGCAGGGGGGTGGGGGGCGCACGCACGCACGCACACACACACACACACACACACACACACACACACACACACACACGTTTGAGAGTGGGGTCTGAGTGGGATTACGTTCAGAGTGTAGAGAATGCAGGACTGTTTCAGTGTTGGGAGGAGAGGGGGCACTGCCGGTCTTACGGCGCGGATGCGTTTGAGGCACTTCTTCAGCCACATGCGGATGGTCTGCTTGGCCACCTCTTCTTCTATGGTGTACTCCAGCTGCTCCCTCGCCAAGAGCTCCTCCAGCTGGAGAGACTTCCTGATGTCCACCGAGCGATAGGACAGCATGCTGTGGACGGGGGGACATGGACCACTTTATTTATACAAGTACGGACTGGACGCAGTGCGACTTTGTCACGCCAACACGACACGTGTGTGCGTGTGTGCGTGCGTGCGTGCGTGCGTGCGTGCGTGCGTGTGTGTGTGTGTGTGTGTGTGTGTGCGTGTGTTTGTGTGTGTGTGCGGCACCTGAGCACGTCGTGGAAGGTGACGTCCCCTCCGTTGTGCAGCCTCTCCATCTCGTAGCACATGTGCTTGAACAGCAGCTTGTCCTTGTCCAGGTCCACCTCCAGCCTGCCTCGGAGCAGACGCAGCAGGAACTTCACCCTGGAGGTGGGGATCAGACCCTGGGGAGGGAGGGGAGGATGGCAGGCGGAGTGAGGGCTGAGCTGGTAACTCGTGGAGCATCAGAAACTTCCCTCGGCTTTCTAAGGGATGAGAGCGTGGGCGGGTGGGATCATGTTCTCTGTTAGCGCTGGCACACTCTGATCTCCCTGTAATCATGAATGGCTGGGCTAAGGCCACGTTTAATGGTCTCTATCCAGACACCTTCTATCCCGTTTTTTCTCCGGAGCCCCTGGTCCCTGCTCATCCCTCTCAATGTCCCTATATAGGAGGTGCTGTCCCATGACAGGAAAACAAATCCCACTATTTGGGCTGTCCTCTGTCCAAATCTCATTCCCTTTCCCTGGGTGCATTCCTCCTCCTCCTCCTCTTCCTCCTCCTCCTCTGCCTCTGCCTCCTCCTCCTCCGCCTCCTCCTCCTCGCCGCCTCCCCTCTCACCTCCCGTTTGTCGTCCACCATGTTCCAGATGATCTGGAAGTGGCGCAGGTCGTTGTAGCTCAGCAGCTGGTCCTCCTCGGTGGAGTAGAAGAGAGAGAAGTTCTCCACGATGATGGCTGCAACACAGGGGGGAGAGGGCCCGCAGGGCGGCCCGCCGTCAAAAACCCCCCTCGAGTCTTTACGAAACACAGCCTCAACGCACCCGTTAAGACATACAGTCACCGCCCATCCTGCTCCCCCACCCACAGAGGGTGCGACAGCGGAACCCCCTGTCCGTTCCGCGCCGTGGGACTGACGCTATTGTTCGGTAGTGCAGCGGCTGACGGTCTTCACGAGAGGGTTGTTTACGGCCCCCCCCCCCCCCGTTGGCAGGGCGACGCGAGCGGGAGCCGAGCGAGACGCGGCCGCGTGGCGGGGGCCGTCAACCCCGACGCCTCCCGTCAACAGTGACGGGCGGGCATCGGAGAGGGCCGCCGGTGATTTAGCGGGGCACGCTTTGGGCGGCCCCTTACGGTCGTCTCAGCGTCCATAACAACGGGGGGGGGGGGGGGGGGGGCGACGACGGCGACACCCGGGGGGGACGTCGTGTCTTTCAACCCGACGGAGGGAGATGGAAGCTGGCTCGTTGCCAGCCTCCGCCAATAGTCGTGCGGATTACGCGTGTGACCTCTTTCTCTCTCTCTCTCGCTCTCTCTCTCTCTCTCTCTCTCTCTCTCTCTCTCTCTCTCTCTCTCTCTCTCTCTCTCTCTCTCTCTCTCTCTCTCTCTCTCTCTCTCTCTCGCTCTCCAACGTGGCCTCCAACGTTGGGTTGTGGGAGGTCATTATTTCTGCACGGAGGACTTTGATCACCGCGTGGGACGATGAGCCGTAATAACGGTGTTCCAGACGGGCGCGCAGAGATGACACCACTTCTTGTGCTTTATGGGGTTTGTCAGACGAGCGCCGCGTCCAGCCGGAAATGAAATATAGGCTTGGCTGATAAGACAGGATATTGTCCCACGTTTCAATGGCTTTTACACAAAAACCCCATGCAGAAACAAAGCAACACACACACACACACACACGCGCACGCGCACACACACGCCGTCACTCACCCACGAGGAGGTTGAGCATGATGTAGGCGATGATGACGTAGAAGGAGCAGAAGTAGATGAGGGCGCCGGCGTAGTTGCCGCAGTCGGTCTCCCAGTAGCGGTGTTTGTCGGGGGTGCAGAAGGGATGCTGAACCTGGGGAGGGGAGGGGGGGGGGGGGGGGGGGGGGGGGCAACACACACACACACACACACACACACGGTGGTCATCACATGGGGCCGCCGCACGGCACGCGACGTCCCCTTCCCATGTCGCTCAGAGGGGAAACCAGTAATGGTGGATGAGTTAGCGCCGCCTTACCATGCAGTCGTGCATGATCTTGTTCCAGTCCTCCCCCGTGACGATGCGGAACAGCACGGTGATGGCCTTGCCCGCCGTGGAGAAGTTGGCGTGCCTGCCGTCCGAGAGAGAGAGAGAGAGAGAGAGAGAGAGAGAGAGAGAGAGAGAGAGAGAGAGAGAGAGAGAGAGAGAGAGAGAGAGAGAGAGAGAGAGAGAGAGAGAGAGAGAGAGAGAGAGAGAGAGAGAGAGAGACACACACGCAAACACACAGAGACACAAAGACGCAAGTGATCACAAACAAATCACTGTCACATCCCATTTCCTTCAGTCTCGCTTGATTAGGCCGAGTCATTTCCTCCCAACCCCCCCCCCAAGACAGTTCACAGCGGAAACAAAATGCCAAGGGGTAAAGGTGAAGGAGGAGGCGGGCACACGAGGCGGACGTGGAGGGGGCGGGGACAGGGGGGGTGCTCCACCTGTTGATGTTCTCTCCATATTTGACGGTTCCAAACAGGACCACCCCGGCAAAGGCATAGCAGAGGAGGAGGAGGAACATGCCCACGATGATGAAGAAGCTCTTGTACATGCTGACCACCACGGTCAGCAGGAGCATCTTCAGAGTCACCTGAGCCGTCACACACACGCACGCACATGCACACACACACACACACACACACACACATTATCTTTCAGTGGGAGAAAAGCAGTGCTTAGGGTGGTACAATGTTGACAAGGTGAGCTGTATGTGGGCACTCACGTGCTTTCCGCATATGGTGAAAAACCTGAACACAATCACACAGGTGCCCATCATGTAAGTATATGCATTCTACAAGAGAGGACAGGGAGAAGAGTGTGGTTAAAGGAGTTAATCCATGCATAAATATAACCTTTTTATAATACATAAAAACTATCAATTTACACTGATCAAGTGAAGTCAAAGGCTCTGGTTTCAATTTACACTGTATTTTGTTCCATTTATCTAGTGCACAAAAAACGAAAAGCTGATTTGTCAAGTTTACATTAACTGGGCTTTCAAGCGTGTTAATGTCTTGAGAGTGAGTGTCCAATGACAACATGGATGTTGTGCTTTAAAAAGGACGTAACTTGCAACAGGCTCAGCATTGATCCCACAGCGTGTGTGTGTGGCGGTTAGCGCACCCGGGCGTGTTCCCCTCACCATGAGAGCCAAGTGCAGGACGATCCAGATGACGCCCAGTATGGTGACCAGCAGGTCGTAGCGGTTCCTCCGGCTCTGCCAGTACCCCGCCGGAGTCATGGCTATGAACTTCATCGTCACCTAGGTTACCAGCGGCACAGCCACAAACCCCGTCAAAGAGACATATAATCTAGTGGATCTATGTATTGAGGTTGCTGAGCCATGGCCGAGCTGGTTTACCTCCAGCACAAAGATGAAGGTGAAGATGACTGACATCGTGGCCAGAGGGAAGGTCACAGGGTCCTTCATATCCCACTGCGGAACGCAAACACACAGACGCAAACACACAGACACAGACACACACACACACACACACACACACACACACACACACACACACACACACACACACACACACACACACACACACACACACACACACACACACCTTTTCATTAGCAGTGGTAACACGTTGGGACTCTGTCCCCGGCAGAGCTTGACGGGCGAGCCTTACCTTGACGGACAGCAGCACGGACTGGGCCAACACCAGCACGGCGATGCCCCGCTTGAAGAAGGGGTGCTGGGTGATGTCGTACATCTTGGCCCGGAAGCCCCCGGTCTCTGTTAGGCAGAGAGGAGAGTGTAGATATCGACGCTGCCCAAAAAGCACTGACACATCATTACACACACACACACACACACACACACACACACACACACACACACACACACACTACGTCTGATTTATCAGGCTGCTTCATGTTGGATTAAGCACAGTTCCACTTGGGCTCACACTGATGGCGGCAGATTTACATTT
This sequence comes from Galaxias olidus, assembly GCA_026901105.3. Classification (NCBI taxonomy): domain Eukaryota; kingdom Metazoa; phylum Chordata; class Actinopteri; order Galaxiiformes; family Galaxiidae; genus Galaxias; species Galaxias olidus. The sequence continues at coordinate 46,150 of JAPMUY010001305.1, forward strand.
TAAAGGCGTGCGGCGCCACTCAGTCCAATCTCGCAGGAAAAGAGTGAGGAGTCGATAGCCCTGGTAAGTAGCTGCGGCCCAGGGCAGGGTAATTGAGGGTCTACTCGTTCCCTGTAATCAGTGGGCTACAGAGTCGGCTGCTATCGGACCGTAGGTGAGCACTAGGGGAAGGGGGGGAGTGAGGGTGGAACCCTCCAGACAGTTTGATTGCAGGTGTTTATCTGGCCCATAAAGCCAGGGTGGTGGGCCAGTATATCTCCCCTGCGGGGTGAGGCAGTGGTTGCTGAGGCTGTTCCCCTTACCTAAGGGGGATCTCCCTGTGATGAACGGCCCTCTGTGACCACACTAACATGTCAGCTCCTACCGCCAGCCACGATACAGGAGTTCATTAGGGGCCTTTGTTTGGATGAGATCTATTTTTGCGGGGGGGGGGGGGGGATGACGGGAGAACCGGATTTAAAATGTAAACTCCAGCAACGTAAGGAGGCGTAGATTCACGCCGGTCCGGGGAGGGCGGGGAATAACACTCGTATCGAACCCCTTGGAAGCGGACGACGTCCAGAGTACCTCCACACCCAGACATCCCCAGTCATGTCCCACTGGGCGTGCTGCGCGTCTAACTGTGATCGATAGGGGCATGGCTCCCTGGTGAGCAGGCGGGCGGCCGCGCTCTGTGTGGAGCAGCCAGCGCTGAGGGAAGTGGGCCGGCAGCCAGAGAGGGGGGGGGGGGGGGGGCTTGGACGGGGATCACGGTCAGATTGATAACGGGCTGCTGACTAAGGCCGGCCCCATTGATTTCCTGCTAGCCGCGTGAAGGGGAGAGCCCCATACAGGCTGGTTGTTGTGGGGGTGGGGTGGTGGTGGAGGGAGTGTATTCCCTGGCTGGCTGGCTGCACCTCTCCTACACTCTGTCCTCCCTGAAGACTAGGCTCCGTCTTGTAGCCACGTGCCGACCCTCCCGTGTCACTCCACGAAGCCCCCTGGCAAAGATCCAACCCACAATCACCTCGAAGGCAGGCTGGGGGGGGGAGGGGGGGAACGAGGGGCGGCTAGAAACGCAGGAGGCTGATGAAGTGACTGTCAACGTTGACAGGAGTTTCAGAATACTTCTGTCATACGAAAACCCGTCACACCAAGCAGACGTCCTCTAGAAAGGCTGGAGGCGTGTGAATCGTGAGCCGGAGACGTCCTGCTTATTGCATCTCTTCCACCTCAGAAATCTCTCCAGAGTCTTTCCAATGGGGAGACAGATCTGGATGATGGACACACCGCTGCCTTTGACAGACGCCCACCCGTATTAGTCCTTGATGACAAACACACTGTTCAAATGGACGTTTAATCACGCAGGGGCTTCTCAAACATCCACTGCCGTGAGAAACCAAGAGTCACACACACACACACGCACACACACACACACACACACACACACACACACACACACACACACACACACACACACACACAGTCATTCCCACTCACACGCAAACGAAAGCCCACCAACACACACAATAACTCCACAAGACTTTGGGTTGGACTTTGTGATTTGTCTCTTCTCTTGACGATTCCTGCTGCTGAGTGGGGGGGGGGGGGGGCCCTCGGCTTCTACGCCTGACCTCTCTCTGGTCCTCTTCCCTCCTCACCGCTAGGGGCTACACTTTGTAGACCAACACCCTCCAGGCCAGGAGCCTATAGAACAGATACTCGTATTGTGCGACAGGTTAGGCTAACGCCACAGCGGCGGCACAGAGGGAACGGGCCGAGGGCCGGTGCGTGGAGGGAGGGGCTGGCTGGCAGGCTGGCTGCCCCACCCACCTGGACGCGGGGGCAGGTGGAGCGGCTGGGCTATCTTCAGACGGCTCTTCAGGTCCTCCCACCTCCTCTGGTCCACGGTCAGCAGAGCGGTGCCCTGCGGTGAGGAGAGGAGAGGAGACACGCGGATGAGGAGCGCCCGGCTGGTTCGTAAACAACGTAGGGAGAGAGAGGAGAGAGGGAGAGGGGGATAAGGGGGGCGGGGGGTGTTGTTACCTTGTTCTCGTTGAAGTTGGCGATGACGACCCCCACGAAGAGGGTGAGGCCGATCATGCAGCCCAGGAAGACAAAGACGTGGATGTAGATGCCGTGGATCTGCGGACACAGAGCGGGACATGCTTATAGGGGGGGGGGGGGGACTGTTAGCGTCTACCGGGACCACACGGGAAACGGCACACGGCCGAGAAAAGGAGGAGGAGGAGGAGGAGTGAGGAAGAGGAGGCGTACCGGGCCCACGCGGTGAATGATGACGTCGCGGACCTCCACCCAGCCTTTGAGGGACAGCACCTCGAACAGGGCCAGCATGGCGTTGCCCACGTTGTCAAAGTTGAAGTTACGAGGGTTGGCCCTGGGACAGGGGAACAAGGGAGACGTCGTAAGAGGCAGCCTAATCGGGCCGGACGACTTGGCAGGAGTGTGAGAGCGGGAACGCCCGTTACCAGACTCGGGGCACCCAGAAGCCGGGCTTCTTCTCCCCCGGCTGCAGCTTCAGGTTGAGGTTCTTGGACACGCTCACGTTGATCCGGAAGATTCCGTGGCATTCCTCCTGCAACCCATACATACACTTGTGGACTTTGGCGAAGAGGGATAGTCTTCAGGATGTATGATTAGACTGGGGACAGCCCTTGATTCGGGTTCTCATTGGGGGAAGCATATTTCACGGTGCGGCGTGCTACATAGCATACCCGCTTGTCGATGTGGGGGTCGTTGCACTTGGCGAGCTTCCCGGCGAAGAGCTGAACCCCGAAGCTCGCAAACACCAGCATAAGCGTGAGGAGAAGGATGGATACCTGAAAGAGAAGGAGAGAGAACGAGAAAGAGAGAGAGAGAGAAGAGAGAGAGAGAGAGGAAGAGACAGAGAGAGGGAGAGAGAGAGGAAGCGAGCGAGAGAGAGAGAGAGAAAGCGAGCGAGAGAGAGAGAGAGCGATAGCGAAGAGAGAGAGAGAGAGAGTGAGAAAGAGAGACAGAGAAAGAGAGAAGAGAAGCGAGATCAATGGAGTCCTGGACTCAGACAGGGCTTTCCCACACAGAGATGAGTCGGGGAGCTTAGCGTGTCAGAGAACACGGCCGGGGGGAGAGTCCCAGACCCCGTCAGCACAATGCTTTCATCCATGTGTGGGGCTCTCCAGTACATAGGGTAAGCACAGGCTTAGGCCACTCCCTTCTGTTGTCAGACCAGTAGAATAGCACTGAGAGATTAGGGTGGCAGTGGGCGAAGAAAGCTGTGTGATCCCTGAGTATCCCTCCTTTTGTGTGTGTGTGTGTGTGTGTGTGTGTGTGTGTGTGTGTGTGTGTGTGTGTGTGTGTGTGTGTGTGTGTGTGTGTGTGTGTGTGTGTGTGAACACTGACCAGAAAGATCTCCTTGAAGCCCTTGAGGACTTCCCGGACCACCTTCCTCATCTGGGGCACCAGTTTGAAGATGCGCAGTGGGCGGAGGCTGCGCAGCATCATCAGCAGCTGGGCCCCCGACTCGGGGGGGACGTTGGTGGGCAGCCAGCACAGGAAAATCAGGCTCACCTAGGAGAGCACACACGGAGACATGAGGCCTGAGGGGAGGGAGGTGGAGGCGGGAGAGGACCGAACAGGAAAGGGAGCCCGAGAGAGAGAGAGAGAGAGAGAGAGAGAGAGAGAGAGAGAGAGAGAGAGAGAGAGAGAGAGAGAGAGAGAGAGAGAGAGAGGAGGAGGGGGGGGTGTATAGAGAGAGAGAGAGAGAGAGAGAGAGAGAGAGAGAGAGAGAGAGAGAGAGAGAGAGAGAGAGCGAGGGAGAGAGAGAGAGGGAAGGCTCGGGGGTTGAAGGGCGAGCGGAACACGCGTCGAGGGAGAGCCAGTGAAAGAGAAGGGGGTTCATTTCGGGGCTACGCTAACGACTGCTCGCGACGAGTCTGCCTGGCGGGCGTCGACGTCGTCTGTCGGGTGTCTGAGCACGGCTCCGATCGGTTCGGCTCGGCACTTTTTTGAAACCGACGCGACCGCCTGCGTCTGCCAAGACAAGGGCTGCCGCAGCTTGATTGTGACGTAGCGGAGCATAAATCCAACAACAGCCATCTATTGTCCCCTCGCCCCAAGACCACAGAGCACGCGAAACCGTGCCAGCTCCTTAAAATCCAATTCCAGCACGCATTACACCCCCTTTGCATAATCTATATGCAAATTGTGTGCCCACAAATTTCTTCCTTCTTTTTGAAAGGCTGGTGCGAGGAACGACACGCACGCATCAACAACTCGGAATAAACAAGAGTTGAAGTAATGACACTAACGCATTGGCACAAAATGGGAGTTGTTTACAGCCATTAAAAAGCAATCTTCAAAAGCTGGGCCTCACACTCATTAGCCATCAATATAATCAGACCGTTTTTTTTTTGGGGGGGGGGGGTTTGTTTTTCTTTTATTCTCGTTCTCCTGGCGTTCCCTAAACAGCGCGTGCATGCCTCTGCTTAAACAGAGCTCCACGGGAGCTGGATACGGCACCGAGTCTATTATCGGAGACGCTTTGAAACCCCCGTCGCCTTCCTTAAAAAACAGGAGCAGCAGGTCTCGCGCGCGCCCATCTCCTCTGACTCATCCGCAGACCCGTGGCGGGACCCCGGGCGGGCGCCTCCTCAGCGTACCAGGTAGATGAAGATGTCCATGACTCCTCCAAAGTCCCGGATGACGGCCGTGGGGGTGAAGAAGAGGCCGTCCGCCATGATCTTCAGGTTCAGCTCGATGCTCATGAAGATGACGAACACGTACTCTCCGATCTGAAAGCAGAAGTCGGACGCTACTGTTCCAAGGCCACGCGCAGAACACACACCCAACCACCCGCCGCCTCCTGTCCAAACCCCACCCGGACCACGCCAGGTAGACCCCCCCCCCCTGTAGGCTGGCCCTCACCTGCAGAGTGGGCACGTGCATGACTCTGGTGAAGGGAGACTCAAACATCATGGAGATGCAGGAGCAGATGGTCACCACGATCATCACCCAGTCCAGGTAGGTGACCAGGCCTAGGAGATCACTGTGGGATGGACACACACACACACACGCACGCACGCACGCACGCACGCACACACACACACACACACACACACACACACACGCACACACACACACACACACACACACATTAGATTAGCTCTAACCGAACCCGCAGACTTGCTGTTTGCAATTCTCAAGACCTTCGTCTCTGCAGCATAAACTTTTAAGTGGGCCAAGTTAGCTGCCTAGTGAAACTGCACACATAAAAGGATCATTTAAGAACTGCATTGAGGACGGGAGAAAGAGGGGGAGAGATGGCTTGGAAGGGAATGAGAAAGATAGTGTGTCAAATTAAAATGAAAGAGAGAGGCGAATCTCTACGTTTGTGTGTGTGTGTGCGCAGAGATATGTGTGTGTGTGGAGATATGTGTGTGTGTGTGTGTGTGTGTGTATGTAGGCTCTGCACTGCAGTCCCATTTCTGCAGCCCAGATCCCCCCACCCTTTTTTCAGCAGCAGTCTCTCTGTGGAGGTCCCCTGGCAGCAGACTGATACCAAACCACCGTCTCTCACTTTGAAATGCAAGCGGCGGAGCTCCGCACAATCCAAACCAGGCCACAGAACGCCGCTCCCATCTCCGTCTCACGTGCTAACATGTTCATTCACATTACATTAGATAAGAGAAGCGTTCCCGGGGGGGGGGGCGTTTCACGTTCAGCAGCCGGGAGAGCGAATCGATAGGTAATCAGACTCACTAAAGCTGGTGGTATTTGGTGTTCTTCACCGCTCCCGTGATGGGGTCCGTCGTGGATCTGAATATCAATTCACAAAAAGACACGAATCAGCTCGGGGCCGTACACAATTCAAGAAGACATCAAAACACGTCACCCCTGTTCAGTGACCACAAAGTCGCGGGCCACTTTGTGCTCGTTCTCAAACTCCGTGCCCTCCGGGACTAACTGTCCAAACCGTGAGGTCGTGTACGCACGCGTTGAAGCGCGCCCGCACCACCGTGCGGCAGAAGTTCCTGAAGCGGTGCTCGCGGCCCACGATGAAGAGAGGCTTGTCAAAGTAGGGGTGGTTCTCCCTCAGTTCCTCCTCCTGGACTTTCCTGTCCCGACACACACACACACACACACACACACACACACACAGACAGCCCGTTCACACCACGGTAACTACCCGTGCCCGTCCCGCGCCGGCCCGGCACACATTGAGACTTAGTACCAACCAGGACAGAGGGCCATCGACGGGGCCTGCACAGTCAGGGCACTATGGATAGCACTGTGTACTTTTATACGTATTACTGTACGCTGGCGTCCGGTACGGAGGTGTGTGTAGTGACTGGGTCTACCGTTTCATCTCGGCTTGCTCCTTCTTCTCCTGGATCATCTTGATCTCGCTGTCCTCTCGCTGGGCGTTCCGGTACCGCACCGTGCTGGAGTGCTGCGGATGGAGCAAGAAGCTGGTCAGCATGAGTCTGCAGGTGTGTGTGTGTGTGTGTGTGTGTGTGTGTGTGTGTGTGGGTGCACTCACGTCCTGAGTGAGGGTCTCCAGGGACTTCCCTCTGCTGATTCTCTGACTGGTGGACCCATGCCTCAATGACCTGATAGGAGGAGGAACGCAACACGCTCCCAAAGTATTACCCCAGAACCAACCACAGTGTGTGTGTGTGTGTGTGTGTGTGTGTGTGTGTGTGTGTGTGTGTGTGTGTGTGTGTGTGTGTGTGTGTGGGGAGGCACTGACCTGCGCTCCTGACGGATGTGGTGCTGAACACTGAGGATGGAGCGCTCCTTGGCCGGCTGGCCCTCGAAGGATCCACTCAGCATCCGCTGCCTGGTGCAGGCTCTGGGGAACGCACACAGACCCCCGCAGGGCAGAGAGGACTGACACGGGGGCCTCTCGTCACGCGTGGTGAGAGAGTGTCTGGCTTCTACGCTTTCAAAGTGGACACAGTACCATGTGCTGCCTAACCTGGACGTTATACTGTGACACTCACATGTTTACAACGCTCAAAATGTTGTCGAATCACCCCATACTGTCCAAGAAAGCAAACCCCTGCCCCCTGCCGCAATGTGCCCCAGACTCTGCAGACAAGAGGTGGACTAACGGTGTTCCACTGCAGAGCTGGCCATAATAAACTCGGGTGATCGGGCCTTTCCGTAGGGGCTGGCTAATTGCACAGTCATGTACCAGAACAAAGCCGGGCTTCACGGCTGTGTGTGTGTGTGTGCCCACCTTATTTATGGACACTCTGTGATCCTTTGCCCGTTGGCGATGAGTGGGCGCGTGCGACGGTGTCTGTGTGTGTGTGTGTGTGTGTGTGTGTGTGTGCGCGAGTGAGGGAGGGAGTGCATCGAGGCGAGCCAGACGGTACGTGTGAGGAGTGCTGATGTGCTGGTGTGTCTGTCTGTTAGATTAGCCAGGAGGAGGAGAAGGAGAGAGGGGAGGGAGGTGGACATGGGGTTGTCGGCTGATCTGCAGGCCGGACAGCGCCAAACCTTTAATTAGCCATTTGCCTAATTCCACTGGATATTATCTAAACAGAGAGAGAGAGAGAACGAAAGAGAGAGAGAGAGAGAGAGAGAGAGAGAAAGAAAGAGAGAGAGAGAGAGAGAGAGAGAGAGAGAGAGAGAGAGAGAGAGAGAGAGAGTGAGTGCGTGTGTGTGTGTGTGTGTCTTTGTTGCATGTGTTTGTGTGTGTGTGTGTGTGTGTGTGTGTGTGTGTGTGTGTGTGTGTGTGTGTGTGTGTGTGTATGTGTGAGACAGAGAGAGTGTGTATGCAAGCATACAGCTACGTTTTAGTGTGTTAATTTCCTTATCCTGGGTTAGGGCCAACCAGGGGCAGTTGAAGCAAGTTAGAATTTAATTGGACTGCTGACAGTGTACAAGTCTCACCTGAGGATTTTATTGATGGTCGTTTCTTTCTCCAGGAGGTTGCGAGCTCGGATACTAAATATTGACCTGCGGAGCTGTAAAGAAAAATACTTTCTTTACGAGACACATGTTGGACTCCACGGAACAGTTAAACCACCGACTTTATTGCAAAAAGCCTGAAACATTGCCCCCAAAATATAGAAAAACCTTCCTTTTAGCTATTTTGCTGGCCTATATAAGCAAGTGGCTTTACTTTTCATTATGACAGTGTGTGTGTGTGTAGGGTTGTGTACCTTCTGGTCGATGTACTTGTTGTCTTCGATGGCGGAGCGTTTGGAGTGGTCGCAGGAAGAGGAGGAAGCGGAGGGCAGGCGTCGGAAGAGGCAGCTGGTGTCCTGCTGCTGACGATCGATGAACTGTTTCATGAAGCTTTCCCTGCACGCACGGGCACGCACACACACAAACACACACGTACATCAAGACTCGAAAGGGGGACTTCATACAGTACACACAATTACATGCACATAGAAACACTTGTATATATCAAATCCAATTAATTAAATCCAATATTAGCAAGACATTACAAAGTAACGAGTGGTCGACAAGGTTAGGTGGTTTGTAAACTATCCATCTGACACAACTCAATGTACACAGCTTAACGATCTTAGGTCAGATATGTTCTTTGTGTGTAAAGGTATACCCCAGGGCTCAGTGCTAGGCCCGCTTTTATTAACTATTTATATAAATAGCTTGGGTCATAATTTCCTAGAGGCCAACCTCCATTTTTATGCTGATGATATACTACTACAATAAAAGGAGCTTTTGAAAACCTGCAAACTGCTTTTAACACTGGAGTCTTCAACTATACCTAGTGAAACTTGTTTTGAAAACTGTAAAGACAAAAGGCCAGATGCCCCATCTATTGTCACAATTCAGGGCAAACACAATGAGATGTATCTACTTTGTATTGACAATCACCTTTCTTTTAGAAGACATATTTAGCATATTGTAAAAAACTGTACTTGAAATTGGGGATTTATTTTTTAAACAAGTCTTGTTTTTCAATTGAGGCCAGAAGGAGACTGGTTGCAGACACTTTTATGCCTGTACTGGATTACGGTGTTGTATTATATATGTATCCGTCAGTGCTTCCAAATTATACATGCTACTTATCTGGAGCACTGCGGTTTATCATCAATTCAAATGTCCTCGTTTATCATTGTATCCTGCACTTTTCAGCCAAATGGCATGCCTTATCCATTTAGAGACTTTATCATTGAAACATCTTTATTTAAAAGAAAATTTTAGGCTTAGTTCCATGAACTCTTATCTCTTTTAAAAGTGTCCAACATTTTCAAACGGTCACAGGACATGATTTTATTATTGGTCCCAAAGACCCGGACTGAGATGAACATTACTGTTTACTGACATTTAACAAACTGTTAAGACTCAGGAAGCCACATCTTGTAATAACTGGCAATGCTTTGAAAGGTTTTTTGCTTTTCTGATTGTGTACTTAATCTTAAATTGTTAGTATGGATGTTATCTGAATGTCACTTCAGTTGGTGTACTGCTGCCTCCTTGGCCAGGTCTGTCTTCAACAAAAGATTTTAAGTGCAATGGCACTACCTGGTTAAATAAAGATTTAATAATGCTGTGAATGAGTGGATCTGGGAGGGAGGAACTCGGCTGTGCACTTAGCAGCTAGGTGACAGTGAATCAACCTCAGAAGATAACTACCCGTCCTCAACCTCACCTCAAAACATAGTGCCATTACTCTAATACCAACAAAGAGAAACAAAACATATTCTGACTGGTCTGTCAAGGAAGACAAAGGTAAAACAAACATGTTGTTTGAGATGGCTCTTTGAGAGGCACGGGGGGAGGGGAGGCATGTGAGTTTGTGTATGTGTGTGTGTGTGTGTGTGTGTGTGTGTGCAACTCTGAGTAGTACCTGATTCTTGGCACTGTGAAGTCGGACGGCAGCTTGGAGATCTTGACCATCTGCGGCCGGTTGGGGAACTTCTCAAAGATGCGGAGACGCAGCGGGAGCTTCTCTTTGGTGTCGGCGTTGGCCTCACTTTGCTTCAGCTACACCCACACAGAGAGAGTGAGAGAAAGAGAGAGAGAGAGAGAGAGAGAGAGAGGGAGAGAGAGAGAGAGAGAGATGCCGAGGGAGAGAGTGAGAGACAGAGATGCCAAGAGTGAGAGTGAGAGTGAGAGTGTGAGAGAGAGAGACAGAGAGATGGAAAGGGAGAGCAGACTTTAGACCACCACCACAAACACAGATCATGTGGGAGAGGTAGTCACAGTGGGAGAACACCTGGCTTGACACGGGAGAGGGAGAGCCCAAACACACTTCCACCAGGACACATCATGGATGGGGTGTGGGTGGGAGTGTTACTCTATTCAACACCAAGTTAGGAACGCGACGGTGAAGTTCTACGGTTCTGCCTGTAGATGGCAGCAACACACCTACCTTCCTGGAACACGCACACACACATTAACACAAACACGCCAGAGTCATCCGAAAAATCCAACTTACTTTTTTTTTAAAGAAGATGAAGGACGCAATGAAAGGAAAAAAAAAAAGCACAGATTACATTTGAATGCTTAATGCGAAAAAGAAAAAATGAAAGATGGGCTGAACTATTAACTTAAGCAAAGGAGCCTTTGCAGTGGGACACGGAGGGGTCAAATAAAAAGGAAATGGAACCAATGATCTCCATTTGATTTGAGGGGAGAGAGGAGGATTGAAATTCTCTGGCTGCCGCTCTATGTCTGGGAGCCTGAAGATAAATGTGATGCATTTCAGATTGGGCCCGGAGAGTCAACCAAATTCAGCCTGCCGGCAAACGAGCGCTTATCATACAGAACAGGCCAACAGCAGCTGCCGCGCTGACTGCCTTTTCAGTTGATGTGCGTCGTTGTGTTCGACGGCCTGACGCCTTGTGTGTGTGTGTGTGTGTGTGTGTGTGTGTGTGTGTGTGTGTGTGTGTGTGTGTGTGTGTGTGTGTGGGTTGAGTGAAAGTTGAGCAATGCTAATCTTTTCCCTGCCTCGGTCTTCAAGTCCCAAGCAAGGTTCACTGAAATTAGTTTTGCTTCATCTTCCTGGCCATATCATATACATATTGTGTGTGTGTGTGCTTGTATGATATGATGATGATGATGATGATGATAAACAACACTATAATTATAACCAATATATAACAAAAAATCTGAAAAGGACAGAAAAACACAAAATGCAGAGTGAAGAGTAAAAATTGGATAACACACAACCAAGCATTTCGTGATAAAAGCATAATGTTAAGCTGCACCATGATGCACAGTCATTAACAACAACACACACACACACACACACACACACACACACACACACACACACACACACACACACACACACACACACACGCACACGCGCGCACACGCACACACGCGCACGCACACGCACTTTTTTCAATCAGTCCTGTTCTTTCAGACACGTCTCTCCCTCTGTCTCTGACAGTGCCGGTCTGACACATGTATCTCCTCGCAGCATCTCAAATTCATTCCACGCCCGAAAAAATCTGCATCCCTATGAGTCTCTTTGCTGTCTGTTCCAAACGAATATAGAGCACCAGTCAAAAGTTTGGATGCACTTTCTCCTTCACGTGAATGGGAAGGCATAAATAAATGCATTGGAATTGTGCGTCAAATATCATATTTATTCTGGGAGATGCAACTGTCGTATCTCACATTCATATCTCCCATGGGGTTAGCATATGGCCCTATAGCAATACCAGCTAAATAAATTCCCTATTGATTTCCAATCAACTCCATTTTTCCCTTGGGTACGGATACATGGTGCCTTCCGCTTTAAAGGTCTTGACAAGTACACGGCGGTCGATGCCGAGATCGCTATCAACTCCACTCGGCAAACGACGGGGGCCTCGCTCGGATCGATACGCAGAATCAACCCAACACGCCGCGTGTCTTCAGCTGCGCTGCACACGCCAGCACAGCCCCCCGCCATGGCTGCTCAGGACCCCCACCCACCCCACAAGACAACCCTTCACCTACGGGTGCAAGCAAAACTGCACATATGAAGGTAGCTGTGTGGGTCTGTCGCGTGCGTGTGTACGTCTGACTGAAGCAAGAGGGAACGAGGAACCGACATACGACGACTCACGTACATCAGACGCTTAACGTCCATAAGGACACACTGAGGCAACAGCGCAGCCTCAGAGTTGAGACTAATGTGCTTTGCCTTGGGGGCCCATTCAGGTCCATCTATCCTTGCACTCTCTCCCATTCAACGCAATTTCAAGCCCCGCTGAGCTAGGAGCGTGGCATTAGGGATCTCCACGCGGGGCTGTCTCAAACGAGGCTACGCCCAAAGAAAGGTCCCTCCGTCTCTGCCTAACCCAGGCTACGACCAAGAAAGGTCCCTCCATCTCTGGCTGACCCTGGTTAGTGAGCGGCGTCCCACCATTCTTCAGAGCGGCTGTCCACCATGCCCATATCTAGCACACAGGGATGTAGAGCGGTGCAGACTAGCCCTGGGGCTGGAGGAGGTGGGTAGGCCTAGTCCACGCTCCTGCACTCAAGCCCCGTGGTCACCTTCACCTCCTCCGCGTGGCTGAGGGCAGACCGTCCCTCCTGACAGGCCGAGGAGCAACCTCCCTCGGAGGGGCATAATCCTCTTTGAGGAGAGACCTGGGAGCCTGGGTGAATATGGAGCGTTCTATCGCCGGGAGGAGAGGAGATGACAATAGGGACCTGATGAATGGCCACCCACGTCTCTGCTGCCCACACACACACACACACACATCCACATCCACATCAGACAGACTGAAACACACGCACACACACACTCACACACACAAACACACATCCACATCCACAGACAGACAAATTCACACACACACACACACACACACACACACACACACACACACACACACACACACACACACACACACACACACACACACACACAGAAGCAGGGCTTGGAGACAGTGGGAGTTTAGTCTACAGTATTGCGAGTGGAGCCTGAAGACTACAGCAGAGAAACCATGTCCCTTCTTTTCCCCCCGCCACACCCAGCCGAGGTGGTGTGTGTGTGTGTGTGTGTGTGTGTGTGTGCGTGCGTGCGTGCGTGCGTGCGCATGTGTGTGCGATGCTAATAGGCCCAAGCGGCCTGCTTCCTGGGTGATCCATCATGGGACGCAGTGTGAGCAGACTATTGAACAGCGGATCAGCCGACAGACAACGACAGACAATGGCTGAACGGGCGTGTGATTACAGTGGGGTGACAAAGTAAAGTAACCCCCCTGTGACCGGGGTCCTTCCTCCCTCGTGCATTTTCAGGTAAACCGACCCTAATTCATTCTCCCATATTTGAATTGCAATCGATCAACGCATTCGTTCTTTTTACGTTGATCTGCTTCTCGCATGCTAACATGCTAACATGCTAACGAAGGCCTCCGAGCAGCGCCCAAGGCTCCCCGTTAGCGCCCCCTCCGACCCAGGTGACTCTGCGGCGGTGCCCAGGGGAGGCTGGCCGGAGTGTGGGCTTGGCGGGGTCATCCTCTCCCTCTCATTAGCCGGGTAATGAGCCACGGAAGAGGAGCTGCTGTACACCCAGACCACTGTGTACCAACCCTCTGACACCTCCGTACGCCTCACTACACCCTCTGCCAGCCTGCTTAGCCTGGCATGGCTGTGTGTGTGTGTGTGTGTGTGTGTGTGTGTGTGTGTGTGTGTGTCTGTGTGTGGCAGAGCCAGCCAGACAGGGTGACACAGACCCGACCGGCTCTGTCTGGACTCTGGCGTTCCACCTGAAGCCAAGGTGACGGTGACATTGAGGTGATGGAGGACTCCTGCTCCCGTAACTCTCCCTCGGCTTTGCCCTCTCTCCTCTGCTACCATTTCTCTCTCCTCCTGTTCCCTCCCACTCCCTGCACCCCCCCACCCCCCCTCTCCATTTCTCCTTCCTTCCCCTATTGTTTCTCTCCCTTCTCGGTTGACTCTCCCTTTCTCATCAGGTCTCCTCACTGCACCAGAAAACAGAGGGGAACCTCCAGCCCAGCTTAGCTCATCAATAATACAACATTCTCTGGGAGGAGGCCACAGCACAATAGCTACAACTTATTTGGCCAAGCTAAATCCCCTCATTCAAAATGCATATGCAATCCTGAGCAGGGGAGTGAAGCGCGGTAAGTTGAGAAGAGAGACAAATTAGGTGCCCCCCCCCCCCCCCCCCACCCCGCGCGCCACGCACACACACACACCAACACAGTGATATATATATACACACACACCAACACAGTGATATACACATGGGTCTGTTTGAATCAGGTGTTATTTGCAGAGAGGAGAAATCAATTGCTTTTGTTGCCAGGGCGATAAATTACATCCCTGTCACAGCAGGACATCAGCCGTCGGTCCCTCTCCAGCCAAAAACGATGCCTCTACCCATCTCTCTCTCTCCTCCTTTCCTCTCCTCTCCTCCCCTGCGCTCCTCCTCTCCTCTCTGTCAGCTGTCAGTCCGTTGGCCGACGCCCGTCCTCTCCTCGGCGCGTGGCTCCCTCCACTTGCACCCCCCGGGGGGCTCGCCTCAGACGCTCTGACAGCAGGGCAACATGACAGCCAGCCATTTTTACCCGGGATCAAATGGAGCGTCGTTGTCATGGCACCAGGTATGCGCCGGCCGAAACGTCGCGGCGGTTTGAGCCTAGGAAGTGAGCCGACGGTCCGTGAACCTGTCAGACCGTCGTTCTCTCTCCCTTCCCTCCTTCTCCCGGTCCCTTTTTCCCGAGGAGCGATTTAGAGCTGGTGGCACAGCTTCCCGGGGAGCGTTAAGTCAACGAGCCACGGTACTGGGACATTACGGGGGAGAAGGCGTCCATCTAGAGAACGACCGAGACACGAACGCAAGGACGCAGGAAGACGAAACAGACAGCCCAACGCCTCGCAACGAAAACAGGGAAATAAATCCCTCCTCCACATGTGAGGGCTTTGCACTAGATGGCAGTGTGGTTAGACGTTGGGGCTGCACGCCTGCCCGCCGTGCCCTTTTCATCATTCAGACCCCGGGCTGAACTCCTCCACACACACACCACGCCATCAAATATTCAACGCCCAATCTTTTCCCTCACGGACCGTCCTGAGCAGACTCTCTGGGGAGGTCCCGTGCTGCTCCACCCCTCCCTCCACAGAGAGCCCAGGGCGGCCTCAGTGCCCGGCCCTGCACCGTACCAATGTGGTGTGAGACGTGCAGCAGGCAAGCCGGCCGGGTAGGAGGTGACGCCTCCCCGCTACGCAAGGCATAGTGCTTTTCCATGTACTACGCAACACCATTAGAAGGAGCAGTGTGTGCGTGTGTGTGTGTTTGCACGAGAGGGAGGGGTGGACAGGCTTGGAGGACAGACGGAGAGACAGGCAGAGAGGCAGGGAGGTGGGGTGGTACTGCTGCGTACCTCCGGGGCTGTGATGCTGTGGGACCTAATGGTTGTTAAGCAAAATGCTCTGGTTTGGGCTGCTAAGAGGCCAGAGGGCCTCTCTCCTCGTCGAAAGAAGTCACTCGTTCTGCCTCACACACACACATACACGCCCGCCCGCACGCGCACACACACACACACACATACACAGAGAGAGAGAGGAAGAATGAGAGTCCTCATTACCCACTGCAGGGTGAGAGACGGAGGGAGCAGAAAGCGCTAGAGGTCTCAAAGAGCGAGGGCGGACCGTGCCGGGCCCATTATGAACACAGAGAGACACTCAGAGCCTCCGACTACCGCCACGCTGCCAGCACATCTCAGAAGCGGTGGTAACGGAGGGCAGTGCGTCTCTGCCTGCAGGCCTCCCAGCACCCACCACCCACCACCCCTCCCTGCGTCCCCCCCCCCCCCCCTTCCTGTCTGGCAGCTCCCCTCTTCAGTAGGTCTGCTTTGGAACAGCCCCTCCTCTGGCTGTTCCACTCCGCTTAGTGGGGGCAGCCCCCCCTGCACCGCGCACGCTCTCTTTGCGTTCTCGGCTGTCCTCCATGCGAGCTCAGACCCGACTCCGGCACCGTCGGCCTCACCTCGGGGGGCTGAACGGTCTTTGATGTCTGCAGGTGGAGAGAGAGAGAGAGACGCCTTTGTCCTGTGTCCTGTGTTCTTCTCCAGACAAGGGGCCTGAGGCAAGGCGAAGGGAGAGGAGAGGGGATGGGGAGCGTGTGTGTGTGTGTGTGTGTGTGGGGGGAGGGGGGTTCTGGTTGACGAGTGTAGCGGCCCATGACAGCATAGACGAAAGGGATGCATGAAGACGCAGGAAGCTGAGGCAGGTTTGGCTGCAGGGTAAGATGGAGGGCCTGTCTGCTTGATCACATCCAATGGACAAAATGGCCATTTGGAAACCTATTGAACTTCACATTCAGGTTCTCTTTTCACCCCTCACCAAAAAGAGAGGGAAAATCGCCACACAATACAATTCCAACGCGCGTTTTCAAAGCAATGTACGCCCCCTCAATACAAAACGATTATCACTGAGTCCAAAGTCGAAGAAGTGCCTTGTGTGTCCTCTCACTGCCAATTTTGAGTGGAAAATCAAGAGGATAACAGCACTTGCCACAGCCCCTGTGTTGCTGGTATTCACAAAGGGTGTAAATAATAGCGGTGGTCACTGCAAAGGGAGGGCAGAGCCACCTGGGCAGGTTCTTCAGCCTGGTGTGTTTGCCTAGAGGTCCTTTTCCTGTCCTCTCTACTTACCTCCACTGTCTGTCTGACTGTCGCTCCGACTGGGTTTCATTAAATATTCCTAGCAAATCTAATTGCATGCAGTAAATGCATTACCCTAATCAACGTTGATGAGCGTGGCAAATTGACCGACTTGGGCTGGTGTGTGTGTGTGTGTGCGTGTGTGTGTGTGTGTGTGTGTGTGTGTGTGTGTGTGTGTGAGAGAGAGAGAGAGAGAGAGAGAGAGAGAGAGAGAGAGAGAGAGAGTGTGTGTGTGTGTGTGTGTGTGTGTGTCTCATTAGGTGCTTCCTGCTACCTCTGGCTCATATGCATGGCGGAATACACTGGCTGTTCATTAGCTGTACCTCCGCTTACCCTGGCTCCCCTAATTGCTAATGATCGCTGCATGCGGGTGTGTGTGTGCGCGTATGTGTGTGTGTAAGTGTGTGTTTGAATGTCAATGAAAAATGAAGTCCACATTCCTAGCGTGAAGTCTTGATTGTTTCACCTAGCAAGATCCCACACAGCCTTTTTAACTAGCTCTCCTTCGTGGATTGCCATATTAGCTTTTCCCTCAGCATTGGTCCTGTCCTCGCCAGCCTCCGAATGACAGCGCGGCACCTTGAATTGGCTCTTTACTAAGATTGATTGAGTTTATCGCCTCAAACAAGAGGTGTTTGGAAACGGAGCCACACGAGAAGGGCCGTTCGAATGTTGCCAGTTGATGAAATATGCCAGCTCTTACCATAGCATTAGGGTTTCAAAGCGGCATCAACGCGGTGTTCCATCAACGGGCCAGCATTCGCGGCTAATCTGATCTATCACTGTGGGATTACCCGACATGGCATTCTGCTGCGCCTGACAATCTCGGGCCTCGCTCAGGGAGATGAAATCCAAATCAAGACGAATAGCCCGCCAGAGTTGACAGATGCGAGTCATTTTCGTGAGAGCCTGCGGTGTAATCAGCGAACGACGACAGATGTTTTTTTTTTTTTGTTTTTTTCCCTTACCCACGCGGTTTATTGATGATGTTGTTAACAAATAAACAACACAGGCGGCGCGCGGCTGTGTTGGCGCGTCAGACGCACCTGGCCCTGCGATTGCCATCCGGTTAGAATGCGACGCGAGAATGGCATTGGTCGATAGGATGGCGCTAGCTTGTTGGTTAGCTATGAGTCACCATCCTGAATCCTCGAGAGATAACAGGGATAGAGCCACATGCTTTATTGGGTTATTAATGTTGCAGCCGTAAACGGACGTGGACTGCAGTAAGATGCCGTGTGTATGGGCATGTCTTTAGTGTGACTGGTCCACCACAGCTCATAGAACAATACTTTGGGGGACGTGGACAGGAACAGTTGGAACCAGGGCCAGCCCAGTCCGGGATCAGCTGAGTACGTCAGTGTGAACAGGTCTACTGATCCAGCAGGGACGTCGATCCAAAGGGACGGGCGTTGTGTGCTGCCTGCTCTTTGAATCCACCGACCCCGGATGATTTAACCGGCTGACGGCCCCCGGAGTTGGACTAAAGACGAGGCAATCCCCCAGCCACGAGGCCAGCGGCGATCAAAACAGAGGGTTCCCATCCTGCAAATGGCCAGCTGGTGTAGCGGGGTCGTGCCTATAGTCTTTGTGCCATAAGGTGTGTACGATGTAGATAGGACACAGGCGTTAAGGACACTTAAAGGAGGCGTGACATTGAATCATTGACTGATGTGAAGGTCATTTTGAGGACCAGATCAATGGTCTGCAATGACGTCAGCAGGGACGGGGTGGCTTTGTTTGTTTAACTGCAATTCCTATCTCTCTGCTCATAGGTCAACAAAGGTACAGAACAGGGAACCCATGTGTAAGGGCCACACACACACACACACACACACACACACACACACACACACACACACACACACACACACACACCGTTCCGTGTATGGATGTGAGATACTATCGCGGAACACGAGTAGTGTTCCTGTGCACATTTATAACACACATGGAGACGGGCTGGGAACCAGAATGTTCATCTGCGATATGCAGTTAGCGAACAACTGTATCAGTCTCCACAGAGCTGATGCAACGTCCAACTCTACGGCAACAGCTACACCTGTCATATTTGCCCTTTGCCTAAAGCAACGGAGTAAATGCAATGGAGGCCTGCCAGACTTCACCGTCGATCAACGCCTGTCTTTGGGATATTATTTTTGCCGAGGTTCTTTTGGATCTAAACTCTATTAATACCCCGAGACCAGGCTCTATGCTGTGCATGAACACACTTACTGAATAGATTATTCAGCTCCAATTTGTTGTTTCATTATTTCCAATTAATTTGAGCACAGCAATTGTCTGTGGGATCGGCAGACTGTGAAAAGGGAAGGATTAAAAACGTCCTCGGAAAAGATCACGCACGCATGAGCTTGGGGTGTCACGCTTTCACTGGAAATGATGATTGATATTCATTTTTTTTCCCCCTCCAACATCGTTGATCTTATCTGACCGATGTGCATATATGTTGAATGTGGAAATATATATATATATATATATATAACAAAAAACAAGGACCAAATTTCTTTCCAGGGGGTATAACTCCAGTGTTTTCTCATAGGATAAAAAGATAGAATCAAGTATTATCTGTTCCATCGCTTGCTGCAAGCGGGGTCTGCATAGGGATCAGCTTTTGAACAACTGACTGCAGAGTCCCCCTGTTCTGGAAAGGTGATGACCGTCTCCAGTCCATTTTTAGGCCCCTTCTGCATCCGTGATGGAGAGATAGGCAATTTTACAGCCACTGCGCCTGTTCATAACCCATCTAGACGAGCTGTCACACGTGTGTGTGTGTGTGTTTTTATTTGGAAAAAATGGTGCCATTGTGTCACTAGACTTGCCTAGATATTAAAACAGACACTTGTAGAGAAATACGTGTATTTTTATAGAATATACACACACTCGTACTCCTATATATATACATATACATATGCACAGCCTACTACATTGATTCTGCACACATAAAATACACACACACACACACACACACACACACACACACACAGACACACACACACTCACACAACCTGCTGTACTGGTCATGATATTCCATAGTTTGATATTCAAGGCCATGGTTTGGAATTCGAATGTGGACCTTTCTCTCTCCAACTATATTCAAAAGATAGTTTGCCTGTAAATGAGTGTACTGGAATGCTGAATTAGCACTTGTAGCATATGATAAAAGACAAGACTTCATTAGTAATTCCAACGTTATCCCCAGACTTTCTACATATATCACCCTGCTGCATGAGTCATGGAAGGGAAATATTGTGGCCACTACGTTGCCAGGTGAAATGGCCTTCTCAGTGTACTGCTACACGATAACCTGTGAGGTAGGCGCTCAATAAAGCACACTTTAATCTTTAACCTCGGCCCACTGAAGCCTCCGCCACGGGGCTATTTTAGAAGGTCGGATGTCAAAAAGCCGTGCGGTCCAAAGGTCACAGGGCCCACACACCGACACCGCGAGGCGGCAGGCGGAGCACAGGCCGCCGGCCACGGAATCGATAAGAGAGACCGTCGACGCTGTCTCCGGAACACAAGCGCCGGACCTCCGTGTGGGCAGGGGCTTTGATGTGCCGGGTGGCCATCGAACTGCTGTATAACCGGACCGCTGTCCTATCCTGGGGAACAGAGCCCACGCAAAGAAACCCCCCCCCCCCCCCCTTCCCTCTGAACACTTACCTGTTTGAGTTTCTTTAGGTCCTCGTCCAGCTCCAGGTTGTCCAGGATCACGGCCACAAACAGACTGAGGAGAATCTGAAACCCAGGGAAAACTGGGTCACGACGGGGTTTTTTTTTTTCTTCTGGTTATTTTTGTGCTGGCGTTCGTAACGACCGACAATGATGTTTTCGACATGGCTAGCTTTGTTTGGGTTCTTTTGTTGTTTTTTTTCTTAGAAAGGAACAGACTGGCAGAGAGGGGAGCAGCTGTCTCCTTATGTGGCCAGCGGCTTCTGGGAGAATGAAAACGGCGCGGTAATTGTGTTTGATGGTGTTGTGTCCGGGAAAAGATCCTCTGTCTGCGTCGGGTGAAGTCTGAGTCATCCACCGTGTGTGTGTGCGTGTGTTTTTGTGTCTCTATCTATCTATCTGTGTGTGTGTGTGTGTGTGTGTGTGTGTGTGTGTGTGGCTGTCTGTCTCACTGTTTGCCTCCATCACCCGAAGGGCAAATGTTTCAATGTCATCCCTCAGTCCAGGGTCCTTCAGTGCTGATTCACAGACAAACAGAGCACTTGAGGAGTGGAGGAGAAAGGTTGTGACACTGATAAGTGGCGTGGCCGGACATCACCTCCCCTTCCCTGTGACGCACCACAGCCCGCATAAGCACGTCGCCCGGATGTTCTGTGACTTCACGTGTTTGAAAGGGGGGGGGGGGGGGGGGGGGGGGACGAGTCTTCATCGAAGATGACAGATAACTACCTTGACACAGCTGAGAAGTTCACTCTGGCACAGTCAAGCCCACACACCTGAGCACTGATCGATGATTTAAATAAGGCATGGTGTAGGTCAAGCATTGAATAAATTCTTCATCTTTTTAATATAATATGAAGATTTGGAGATTTTTATATTCTATATATATATATTCTTTTTTTTTACCCTGTTAACTGGCAGTCCTTCTGATAAGAAGTTTCTTGTAACCAGTAATTATGAACGAAGTAAGAAAAAAAGATTTTTTATGCTGTCACTAATGTCAAAAATACCTTTCAATCATTACATGGAAATGCTGCTCAGGCAACAGCACTGGTAATTGTAATAGAGTTGGCACATAACGGCAGAGACGTACGACGGCGAGTCATGCTAAAGAGGGTTCCATACCAGCGTGGCAAACAGGTGGTAGAGGATGAAGTAGATGGCCACCACTGGGGCCCACATGTGACCCACCGCCACCAGCGTCTGGTCCATGACGTCCACCCAGCCCTCCTGGGTCAGGATCTGGAACATGGACATGAACGCCTGCCGGACAGCGGAGGGAGAGAGAGACGGTTTGAAACAACGACAACAACACCAACAACAACAAAAGTAAGACAGCCGCCGGTCGGCGGAGACGAGGCTAGGCCTCCGGGGAGGGAGACGACGACGACTCATCATCAATCTGACATTTGAGACGCGCTGTCTCAGCACAGTGTAAATGTCACACACCTACTGCCCTCCTCCTGCCCACCTCTCTGTCTGTCTGCCTGTCTGTCTGTCTGTCTGTCTGTCTGTCTGTCTGTCTGCCTGTCTGTCTGCCTGCCTGCCTGCCTGCCTGCCTGCCTGCCTGCCTGCCTGCCTGCCTGCCTGCCTGCCTGCCTGCCTGCCTGCCTGCCTCTCTGTCTGCCTCTCTGTCTGTCTGTCTGTCTGTCTGCATGTCTGCCTGTTGGGCCCCTTATGTTATGGAGTTTGTGGGGAGGAGGAGGAGGATAAGGAGGAGGAGGAGGGAGACATAGCTCCAGCTGCCTGGTCTGCGTGGAGGTCATCTGAAGGTCTGGTCCGGTGGCCAACTGAGACTCTCGGCAGGGCCCTGGGGCTCCGGCTGATCCCTGCTCCCCTCCTGCGTCCCTTCCCCTGCCGCTCCCCAACGACCAGACTACCAATCCAGCCTCAACCCCACCCTCACAACCTCGCTCCCCCTCTCCCCCTCCTGCCAACCCTCACAAACACACGCAGACGCACGCAGCCGCCCCCTCCCCGTCCCCCCGACCGTCTGCAGCCCTCCAGTCACTGCAGATGAAGATAAACCAAGCAACAGGTCTGCCCACGGGGGAGTCAGCAAAACATCATTAACCGCAGCGTGTGTGACTTTGTACGAGTGGGTGAGAGAGAGAGCGTGTTAGGAAGCAAGGGACAGAGATAGAAAGAGAGAGAGAGAGAGGGAGAGATAGAAAGAGAGAGAGAGAGAGAGAGAGAGAGAGAGAGAAAGGGAGAGAGAGGACGAGGGGCAGCATACAAGTGGCATCTGTTTATGAGAGTCTCCTCCAGGCCCCACTGCGGTGGGATCAGTGGAACGGCAGAAGGGGAAAAAGAGGGGGAGGCAAAGATGTGGCTAATGAGAGAGAAGGAAGCTCACGAGCACTTAGATGTCAACGGAGGAGGCGGAAGGCCCCACATCTGTCGGCACACCGAGCCCCCCCCCCCCCCCCCCCCGTCCCCCATGCCACCAGTGTCTGCAGGCCCTCCTGTTTCCTCTCATGTTTTTCTGTCTGGAGAAAGGAGTGAAACCACCAACCAAACGGCACAAATCCGCGTCTGGAGGCGGCCTGTCCCCGAACAGGAAACCGACACGGCGTCAGTCGATGGGCGACCGAGGTGGTGGAGACGGAGGGGCCGCGCGGTCTCACCCTGGGGAAGGTGGTGAAGCGGTCCAGCTCCTCCACGAAACAGAACATCTGCAGGCTGATGGCCGACATGACGATGAGCAGGCTGGCCGTGAACACCACCAGGCTGCCCAGCTTCTTCCCCGGACCGAAGATCTTGTAGACGAAGTCCTCCAGGGCTGGGGAGATCTTGATGAGACGCACCACGCGCAGCACCTGGAAGGGGGGGGGGGGGACGTTACAGGAGTTGGTTTGAAACAAAGTCAACCATAAACAACCGTTTGCGGCGCGTCGATTCTAGGAGATTAGATACCCTACAGAGAATGGATTTCATCTGCCTGAGGAATAGGTAAGCGGCTAATGATGTTGAATGAACATTGGCTTTTGCGGCGCCACAATTTGAACAAAGTTTAGCTATGAAAAAAATATAAAAATAAAAGCCCAGCAGAGCATTGATCCAGTATGGATTTGAAATGAGGGGGGTATGGATATGCGACCCCGCTGGGATAAAACAGCGATGCCTTGCTATGTCGCTGGACCAAACTCCTCCAAATTGCTATTGGTGACGAGCAGGCCTCCCCAAAGGCAATGCATCACGGTCAGGCTTAGATCAGGAGACTAAGAGTGGCTATCGATCCTCCCATCCCCACCCTGCTGCCTCTGGCCTCAGCCTATGCTCCACACACTCTCTCTCTGACTGACTGACTCTCTCTCTCTCTGTCTCTCTCTCTCTCTCTCTCTGACTCACACTCTCTCTCTCTCTCTCTCTCTCTCTCTCTCTTTCTATCTCTCTCTCTCTCTCTCTCTCATTCATCTCCCATTCCCCTTCCACGTGCATGGCACGCTAAGCTGAGTTATGGGAGAAGTTACAGTGAGGCCCGCCAGCGATACTAAAGGCGGCACGAAGACTGATGGTGCGGGGACGTCCCTCCCAGCTCCTCCTGGCGGGCTCTGAGGGTCGTAGGTCAGTGCACCGTCTGACCTCAGGCTTTCCTATGCTACACGAGCACAGGGCACCGACCCCACGTCAGACATCCACCTCCCACTCTGTCTACTCAGGTCCCGGCCCGGGGGGGGCAGGTCTGCTCTCTGGGGTGCTGCGTGCTGTGTGTGTTTGACCCAAGAACCCTACGCTGTTAAGTCTGTCATATTAGCATGTTCACTGGTATTGTCCACACAACGTGGGGAAGTACAAACACCTCGTCCATCAGCTGATTAACAATTACTCGCCATGTGAGTGTGTGTGTGTGTGTGTGTGTGTGTGTGTGTGTGTGTGTGTGTGTGTGTGTGTGTGTGTTCCGGGGCCCTTCCAGCGTGTGACATTTCGACCAGGGTGGTTGGCATTGCTGACCTTTAACAGTGACACGCCCCTTGCCTGTAGAGGATGAATAAAAAGAATAAATAAAGCCAGGGAGTGGCTGGAGACCCGACGGCTCTGTCGAGTAACCCGGGAGTCCAGAACGACAACGCCTCAACAGGGAGAACAAACTCCGGACCCCCGGCTACCCCTAACCACCGCCAACGTGCCAGGTGAGCCTCTGGGCTGACCCGGCTGCCCTGTGAGGGGGGGGGGCGGGCAGAGTGGACCCCGTGACCTTGGGGCGGTGGTTAGACTACTACCACCCCCCCCCCCCTCCACCCACCCACCAACCCACCCACCCACCCACCCGCGCATCTAATGAGCCTTGTCAACACGGGCTGCTCTGATCCCGCTCATCTCTCACAACAGCTGCCATACACACACACTCACACACACAGACACACACTCACTCACACACACACACACACACACACACACACACACACACACACACACACACACACACGCTCACCCACACACACACACACACACACACACACACACACACACACACACACACACACACAGACCCACCCCCCCCCCGCACACACATCCACACAAAACACACACACACACACACACACACACACACACAGACACACTCACTCACACGAAAACAGACCCAGTCAGCCATCCAACAACACACACACACACACACACACACACACGCACACACCAAGCAAACACTCACACCCACGCACTCATATATTTCCTCCGCAAAGGGCAACAGGCAGCAGACATCCTTGGTCACATTTGGGGAGACAGGAGGGAACAGCCGGTGCCATCTCCCTGTCGTCTAAACAGACTCCCGCTCCTCAGGACGGCGGCGTGAGGTCACGTAGGGCACGCCGAGTTGTGGGTTCATGCAAAACGAGAGCGCCTCAAGTCATGTTGTTATTGAGAAGAAGAAAAAAAAATGCGTGCGACTCGACTCCAAAATCAATCCCGGTCGTCGAAATGAATCTGCGTAAGTCGTTTCTCTGTGGCGTGAAGGGAACAACGATTCAATAACACAAATGAGATTCATGGATTGGTATTCATTAATGTGCGGTCACAGAGTTGGGCGTTCAGACAGCGGGCACTTAGCGATCACTTGAGCGTTGGCTCCCATCGCAGAGCGAACTCGCTCCCGATGAATTTCAAACGGAAGCGTTTTGACTATGCTCCAGCATGGATGAGGATGGCGGGTGTGTGTTTACCTGGAAGTAGGTGAACTGGGAGTGGTAGAGGTCGGGGTAGATGTGCAGGGTGGTGCCCATCACCAGGAGCAGCTCAAACTTGTGAAGGGAGGAGCTGACGTAGCCGGTGAAGCCCAGGCACCAGATCTTCAGAAGAGCTTCCAGGTCAAAGAGCACGGTGAACGCCACCTGCGAACGGCATCGTTAATTAACTCGGATTAAAGCTGTGACGCTTCAGAAAAGCCCTGTTGTGCTCAAAGTACACATAAAAGCACAGGCGTAGCGGTCAACAGTCCTAAACTGGCATAGCACTGCGCTGGTTAGAGTAAGTTATGAATCAGAGCACAAACGTCCATTCAGACCTTGTAATAATCCTTGTAAAAAAATCAACACCAATATACCCACTATTGATATCACCTGGTGAGAACACTACTAGATTATGGCAGCTGTGTTTCCCCGTGTTGTCACGTCCGTGGCCAGCAATTGCGTTTATGCTTGAAGCGATGTTGTCTGCAATTAAACATGCAATGCAATGAGGTCCACTGTTTATCGGCTCCTCCAACGGGGGCCAGCCTAGGGCCGATTCCACCTTAATGATGAACTGGGATTGCAACCAAATAACGTCAGACACGACCGTGTGCTCTCTGCGCGGGGCCGCCCACACACCGGACACAACCATGGGGGGGGGGGGGGTACGGACACCAATCAGGAAATTAACCGATGAGAGATAGGGAGGGCCATCCTAGCAGGAGAGAGGAGAGCTGCTCGGCGCTAACGACAAACCCTCCCCTGCTATCCGACTGGAATACCTGCGTTCGTTTTCCCTACCTAGCCGCTCCACGGGGAGGGGAGGGGGGGGGGGGGGGAATGAAATGGATGGTGGTATAGAGAGGAGATGAAATTGTATATGGTCTCTCCCCGCTCTTATCTAGTCTATTCAGCTGTGAGACAGAGACAGGGAGAGAGGGAACGAGAAAGAGAGAGAGAGAAAGAGAGAGAGAGGGATAGAGGGAGAGAGAGAGAGAGAGGGAGAGAGAGAGAGAGAGAGAGAGAGAGAGAGAGAGAGAGAGAGAGAGAGAGAGAGAGAGAGAGAGAGAGAGAGAGAGAGAGAAGGAGGCTGAGAGAGAGAGAGAGAGGAGAGAGAGAGAGAGAGAGAGAGAGAGAGAGAGAGAGAGAGAGAGAGAGAGAGAGAGAGAGAGAGAGAGAGAGAGAGAGGCACTATTCAGTTGTCTTTGTTCCTGCTCCACCTGCATACTGATGGCATCAACACAGCCTGCATGGCGGACAGCAGACGTGTGCGTGTGTGGGTGGATATGAAAACACTCTGTTCCCTCAAAATACAAAGCAAAATGTCTGGTACCTCTGCGGCCCGTGGTACTGATAAAACTGGCACATCTCAAAATGAAGCAACATTTTTTTCTTTTCCACTGCGGTCTAATCTGCTTAGATTATTGTATAGCAGATGGTATGAGGGACACATACACAAATATCATATACCTGAATAGACCCTATGCCAGAGAATGATTTGATTGGCTGGGTGACAGAAGCAACGGTGAAGAAATGGAGGGATAGGGGGCGGGGAGCACGTTAGAGGCATACTATGATTGATGGATGCCTGTTGGCCAATGGCTTCTCATGTAACACAAGCTTCAGAATTACTCTACAACAGTGCAGCACATTCTACCTGGCTTAACATACAGCACCTTGGATTATCTACAATGTCACAGGGTTAATCCTACTGCAGTACATTAATTATGAATAGTCATGTTGTATCTCTGCCTTTCTTAGGTTTAATTACATTTCGTTCTTTGGGTTTACTTCGATTGCGTTTGGGTTAATCAGCTAGGATAGGGAGGTAAACACTTGCTGAATAAATCTGATTAGTGGCTCTCACAGTTTACTCAAAAGGCTTAGACCAAGTGTCCATTTTGTTTGTTTCGACCTCAAATCTGTTTAAAACAGGCCAGTCGAACAAACAACGCCGGTTGAATAGGTTACTTCCTAGGTTGAGATAAGTCAGAAGCCATGGACATCTTACCTCTGCCAGGTAGAACTCGTCATAGTCCCTCCTCTGGTTCTCGCCTTTGTAATAGTTGCTAGCGGCAACGATGACGTCCACGGCAACCATGCTTAGGATGAACATGTGGAATACAGAGGAGCGCATCAGTTGCTGTGGAAACAAAGCAATTGGATTAGAAGGGTATTGAGGCGCGGCTGACAGCCATTTTGCTCGTTTAGGTTTGATCGGCTCAGATTTGGAACCTGATGATGTTACACTCCCAAGATGCAGAGATTTGAGAGCCAAAAGATGTATCTGAGGGAAGATTATATTTCCGTATCGACTAAAGAGCGCACAGACGGAGGCAGAATACAATTCCATCTTCAGTGACAGTGATGTGGAATTACGGGAGCATTGCAATTAGATTGTCTCTCCGTAGCTCAGAACTCCTTTTCACTTAATGGGGGGCTTCCTCTCTCCAACACTTGAGTGTAAATGTATCAACCACTTAATCTGCGGTGGACACCATTAAGAGCTCCTGTAGGAATCAGACTTAAACAAGGAACAGCCCTGATGTATAAGAAAAAGGGGAAAACCAAATGAGGTACCCGTTACCTGTTGAATCGCTGATGGATCTAGAACGACTTATTTCAAACCCCAAATTGCACGTAAAAAGTTATACGACACATTCGATTCCACGCAAACGCAGACAATGCTTGAAATCCCACATTGAGAGGGAGAACGGGGACGACCGAGACAAGGGGAAAACAGATAGGAGGCTAGAACGCCGGAGGTGGCTCGGGTCCCTTCTCGTATTGGAGGTGGCGGCCGGCGTGGAGGGCCGGAGGCTGAACGACGGGGACTGAAAAGCAATCAGGAAGCTTTCATTAGATGGCGGGGGGGGGGGGGGGGGGACGGCGGCCCCGGCGGCGACAACACTGTGCGTTCGGAGATGCGGCGAAAAGGGCACACAAACGAGATGTGATTTATTTCCTGTGGGGATCAGCCGGGGGGGGGGGGGTGGAACGTCTACGACGGGACCGCGGAGCGGACCGCGGCCGCGGAGACACGGCGCGGCCTCGGGTTCCAAACCGTACCGACGTCGGACTTTTTTTTAAAACCTCCGGTGACGTTGGAACGCAGCTCAGTCAGGACGACTCGGCGACGCGTGACGTCACGCATGCCGCGGTGACGCGTTGAAAGGTGGCGGCCGTCGAAGGTCCGGCGCTCTCAAGTACTTTCCCGCCCGAGGTCACGTTCAAACCCTCAATGAACGAGCGTGGGCAGGGAGCAGACATCTGCAGACCCCCCCCCCTCCGACAGGTTCCGCGCGGCAGACTTGATACGAGCGGAGGATGGGGTGAAGGTGCAGGAGTGTAGAAGTGTCAGACAGCGGGGAGCAGCAGAGCAGATGTAGGAGGACTAGTTGAAAGCTCCACAGTATACAAGAGAACATATTTTGACAAAAAAAAAGAGAACCATTTCCAACCCTGCTGTTGCTGTCAGGTTTAATATGTCGGCTCTCTTAAACAGCAAAGTGGAATGAGATGCAATTGTTTGACTTTGGCAGAACCTAGAGCTTGTGCGTGGGGGGAATTAGATCTAGTATCGTTGACTGTCTGAGGGAGATCAATACAGGGGGATGGGGTTAAGCAAATGAAGAGAGAGGGGGAAAAGACTCACTCCACGTGAGGGACCAGAACTGCCATTTGAAATGCTCCACACACCGAAAAGAAGGCTACCGTTAACGATCCCAGCAGTTTGAACTTGATGAATAAAAAGAGCAATCTCAAACCGTAAGGCCTGGATGAACCCCAACTCGCTGAAGAAGCCTGGTGTAAGTCACTACAAAACAGATACAACTCTAAGAAGATGATCCTACCAAAACATCCCGATAGAGGAGGGGCACACACACACACACACACACACACACACACACACACATTGAAGTCTCCTGATTTGTCCACACAGGAGAAACATACTGTACACAGGGAAGTCAGGAATTCGGAGCTCTGTTCAAAAGAGGATAAATCCCTTTGTTGAGCTGCAACATTATTGGCCCGTTTCCAACACGAAGAGGGGATCTGGCTGAGAGCCTCTCCTGGAGAGCCTAAATCATGCCGCACGATGAGGCACGATTAAGAGATTGGTAAGCAGTCTGATACGTGTAATTCCCAAAGCCGTCGGAGAAGAAAGTGAGAAATTGTTGCCTTAAAAAACACTGACTTCTACTGCTCATAGAGGGTGAGTTGGCCATAGGGAGAGGGAGCACAGAGAAGGAAAATGAAGGAGCAGAGCTAGCGGGGAGAATACTCTTCAGGGGATGAATACAAAGAGGAAAGGTTGTCTGTCTGTCTTTTTCTCTTCTTTTTTTTTTAAAGCTACACAAGAGTTGGTTGCCAAGGGTCTGGGCGCACGGACACACACACACACACACACACACACACACACACACACACACACACACACAGACACATGCACACACGCACACACACACAGTGGTTAAGCTCCCTGACTAAGATAGGACGTGACAAAGCAGTTTGACATTTCCAGCTAGCAGACGCTTTCCCCCATGGGGGTTTTGGTTGAAAGACAGAGAGAGAGAGAGAGAGAGAGAGAGAGAGAGAGAGAGAGAGAGAGAGAGATGGAGAGAGGGTGTGTGTGTGTGTGTGTGTGTGTGTGTGTCTGTGTGAGAGAGAGAGAGATATGGAGAAAAAGAAAGACAGAGAGAGAAAGAGAATGGGAGAGTTGGGAGTCTGAAAAACGAGAGGAGCGTATGTGCATGAACAGAAGATGTTTTAGAGGTCCTACGGTAACTTTGCCCATATCGGCTGGCTACACCAGGGGTTAACCCTGCAAAGACCTAGCAGAGCCTGTAACCTCTGCCTGCGTAGCATCCAGCCCACGCTGGCCTCCCCGCCGACCTCCAGTCACAATACAGCCTCTTTAGCCTCCCTCTCACTTTGGCTCTTTCCAAAACGACTAGACGCGCACGCGGAGCACTTAAAAAAAAAAAAAAGAAGGAAAGTCTGCCGGAGCGTTCCCTAGGGAACATGGCCTAGTTTGTCTCGCACTGCAGCCTATGGTGGGGGGCTGACACACCATCCACAGGCCAAGGATGTCAGGACCAATTTAACAGCCCCAAATGTCATCCAAGATGGCTCTCTCCGACCGTTTGATCTTCCCCTATTCTGCCAGTCTCAGAGAATTCTTCCCCACTTGTTTGAGGGCTTCTGCTTATTAGCGCTGCCTCTCGGTGCGCCTTTGAAAAGCCAGGTGCTCAAACACACGCACACACACACGCACACACACACACACCACACACACACACACACACACACACACACACACGCGTGTGCACGCGCGCACAGCCAACGCACAGCAAAACGCGTGAGAAACATCGAGTGACGAGCGAGGCAGGTGTCACACAATTAGCATTCTGTTTGGCAGACGCAGGCACACGCTGCCATTGTTCTGTCTCGTATCAAACAAACCAAACGCAGACTACAGGACGCACATATTGACCCGGTAAACACAGTCCTCTGGAGAGCCGCCGAGGACACGGCATCGATTCATGAAGTAATTGCCAATAATCCGAAGGAAAATGTCCCAAAACCGTGGCGCACCGAAAAGCCTCCACACAGACTAATGGTGCAGTTCACCAACAACAGCCTGTGCACAATATTTACGTGCTGTGGCAGAGAAGACAGCAGACAGGCGGGCAGTCAGACCGACGAACAGACCGAGAGAGAGACAGACTGGGCAGAGCAGGGTGGCATCCTCACCCTCCGTCTGTTCCCGCTGGGCGCCGGCGAGGCGGGCCGCTCCCCGGATGCCCGTAGCACATGTGCCCGTCGCTGGCGGGGCGGCGCGGCGCAAAGGATTCACATAGGAAGTGTCGCCAGCCGGCAGGGCCACGCCCTCCTAGAAGGAGATATTCATTCTTTGTTATATGTGGTTCTCCAGTTGTATATACATACTGTACTGCACACACGATAAACTTAGATTTTGTCTTTAAAATGGCCTAAGAGAGGAGAACGGTGTGTCGCTGCCGAGTGTGCAGGTACAGATAAATGAGAGTTATGCGGCGCACGCAGGAAGTGTGTGTGTGTGTGGGGGGGGGGGGGTCTGCTGAGGTGGGAGTCCCTGGGCTTATCAAAGTCATTACAGCAGCCGCCCGACTCCTGCTCCGGCAGGGGACCTGCCACTTAATTAAACATGACTGTCCTCATCCCGCGCAGGCAAAAGCCTCCGCTCCCACCCCGCGCCCATCCGACTCCCACCTTCGTGAAGGGGGCGCCGAGTGTGAAAGAGATTTCATCTACAATTTGGTCCCCCCTCCCCTCGCGGTTTGAAAGATACAGAATAAAGACCGGCTGAGTTCTTCCCTGCCGTGGGGTTTGTACTAGTTGAAACGGTCGCCGGCGTACCCACCTCGTGTCCCCACCTCACACTGGTCCATAAACGTCTTGACTTTATTTTTCAATCGCATCCTTCCTCCTCTGCTGTCCTTCAACCCTCTCCTCCAACACGCTCCTGTCCTCCCTCCAGCTCCACTCTACGTTGTTAATAATAATAATAACACAAATAATGACGCATTTAATATGTAAAGCGCTTTTCATCGTGAAAAAACAGCTGAAAGCGCTACGACTTGTTTACCTAAGTTATCTACCCACCCCTCCTACTGAGCCTCAGAGAAGCTTACTGACTAACCCTGACACAGTGCGCTTCTACAAATGAGCTTTTGTCTGCACGTGTGTGTGTGTGGCGGAGTGTGTGTTTGTGAGTGTGGCGGAGTGTGTGTGTGAGTGTGGCGGAGTGTGTGGGTGTATGTGGCGTGTGTGTGTGTGTGTGTGTGTGTGTGTGTGTGTGTGTGTGTGTGTGTGTGTGTGTGTGTGTGTGTGTGTGTGTGTGTGTGTGTGTGTGTGTGTGTGAGTGTGTGTGTGTGTGTGTGTGTGTGTGTGTGCCTGTGTGTGTGTGTGAAAAGGCGTGGCAATGCTACTGAGAGTCGGCACCGGCGAGAACACAGGGTCCGACAGCCGCGAGGCAGGGAGGCCGCAGGCGGTGGTGGTGGGGACGCTCCACAAAGTCAATGAGCTCTGGGTGGAGACAGACGGTCAGGGAGGCGTTCTCTCTCTGAAGTCTGGACTGCGCCGGTATCACACCGTATCACACTGTGCTACCCGGTGGCCCTGCGGCTCCCAGTGACAGCCCTCCCTGCTCTAATGGAGCGAGGCACTCCACATTAGACACTCCTTTCCACCAGGATCATTTGTGAGGACTACCTGGGTTTGGTGGCTTACTTTTACTTCCCCAGCGGTCTGGCAATTACTTTCACGGCTGGACATGGTCTTGTCTCGAATAGTAATGAGGGTATGAGGGAACGTTGGGGGCTAATTAGCCAACAAGGACAGTGGGGAAATAGACTGGAGGCCTCATTAACCTCCACTAGTTTTACCAGGAGAGGAGGGAACCCCTACACACAATGGAGATAAAACTCTGATTCTGGACCTTCTAGAGGCGCCACGCAAACGAATCAATCGCACAAGTTCTGTCGCCATCCATGGCGCTGCCAAAGAAATCCACAACCACTGACAAACTGATAGGTATTTGTCGTGGGTGGTGTGACTAAGGTTTTTTTTTCTTTCTTTCTTGGCTTGAGCGGAAAGGTTCGAGTAACCAAGGTGGGCTGGCACGGGGCGCTTAACCACATTAGCCCAACGACGTTGGAAAAACAATCTTCCTCGTGGGGGGAAGCCAGAGACGCTT
Source organism: Galaxias olidus (assembly GCA_026901105.3). Lineage (NCBI taxonomy): Eukaryota > Metazoa > Chordata > Actinopteri > Galaxiiformes > Galaxiidae > Galaxias > Galaxias olidus. The sequence continues at coordinate 79,347 of JAPMUY010001305.1, forward strand.
CCCGTAATGACAGAGGCTATTTTTGTTCCTCATCGCCTCGGGAGGGAAATCTGCCGCTTCCTCCCCGCCTCCAAGAGGAGCAGGTGGTTAATCAATTATGTGTTATCTCCACCTGCCGTAGCTTACTGGGCAGAGACGGGCCCGCGGACATACCACACACACACACACACGCACGCACGCGCGCACACACACACACACACACACACACACACACACACACACACACACACACACACACACACACACACACACACACACACACACATACAGTGAACATGTCCAGTATGGCTGCCAGCGCACTGGAGAGGAAGACAGTCAGGTGGACAGTCACTCAGCCAGCCAGCCAGTCAGCCAGCCAGCCAGCCAGCCAGACAGACAGACAGACAGACAGACAGACAGAAAAGACAGACAGGCAAGAAGGATAGGGCTGTCGGTCTCAGCGCCCACCCACCAGCCCTGAATATTTTAATCATCCGTTGGCCAATTACTCTGGAGGCTGGCAGAGCAGAACGGCACCTCACACTTGGCTTCCCCCGCAGTACACGCAGATGGCCCTGGGTACCGCGTCTCCGCTGTCTGCCTGTTGCTCCGTTCGTCTCCGCTCCGCCATGCCGCTCCTCCCACATCAGCGGGAGGAGGAGGAGGAGGACTCCTCTACCGTGAGCCCTGCCGCGTCGGTGGCTCTCCTGATCTCCCACACCGCAGACCAGCGTTCAGAGATCAGAGGTTCGCCTCTGCTACGCGGCGCACAAGCAGCTTGGCCGTGGTCCCGTAGCAAGACTCAGAGTGAACGGGCCACCGTGTCTATTAATCAAGGTTGGGGGGGGGGTTGAAGGATGGTGGCAGAGAGGAAAACGGACTGACTTAAAGGCTCAGCCAAATGATTCCGACTAATGAAACCAGGGTAGGGAACAGCCCCGCGTTAAAAATGAGAGGTTCATTGTTTATGCAGAAATGAAGACATCCCTCAAACAATCGACCGCTTTTAAGAACGGCTCTCTATGACAATGTCACATAATCCACTACACCACTTTGAGGCTTTTTAAAGGGCTATTCATCTGGACTTTTGAAGCTAAAATCGCAGAAAGATCAACGAGGTATGATAAATAATACAATCAATAAAAGGCTCAACCGAATTCGTCGGCGTTAAAGAAAACGAGCGTGATGCAAATGACGAGATTAAATCAAGATCCGGTATCTAACGGGTGGGCCGACCACCTTGGCCAACGGCAAAACACCGCCACTTCAGTAACATCGTATCACATAACCACGAAATGCGCAGTTTGTTCGCGAACAAACGTCCATACTTCGTCTCACTTCCCTCTGTGGCAGCCACGGTCTTCCCCCTTCTCGCCCTTCTTGGACGGGGGGAATTCAGTCCCTCCCGGCTGCGCCGCACTGCCCTGGGCTAAGCGCCTCGGCCGCGACGGAGGTGTGAGATGTTCCGCACACCGAGCCAGCGCGACGAGAGGACCCAGCCAGCTGGCTCGCGCTTCATCCGTGCTACGACCGGGAACGCCATCCACAGAGAACCCAGAGCCAACGGAAAAGAACACGGAGCGGGGCGCTCCGCGGAGTTTCACTCTGCACACACACGGTGGGAGGTCATAGATGTTTACCCCTCTGGTTATTCCTCCGCCCGTTTCTCCTCTCTGCCTCCGACTGATCCCTCTGCTCCAGGGAACGCGCTGTTAAGCTACTGCATATTTCATGGCGTGTGTGTGTGTGTGTGTATCATTTTTGCACTTTTATTTCCTTCTTCCACGCCTGTGTTTTTTGGTGTGTTTTGTGGCGGCGATTGAACGTCTGTGTGCATTTAGAGGCTTAGATCATGGATCCGGGGGCTCCCTGAGAGTTTGCCCCCTACAGCTATTCCCCCTGGCCGGGCCACCGCCGACACTGCCGGCAGTCCCTCACAGCGAGCGCCTGGCCTTTTCGCACCGCCACGCTATCAACATCGGGACAGCTGCAGAGCGAGGCCTGCTGTTTCCGCTTATCTCTAAAGCCCCCCAGTTTAGATCACAGTAACTACACGGCGACAGCCGCGTCTATCATTTAGACGTCATTTGAAGCTCGTCTGTTGGCCCCCATCCCGAGTCATTAGCGCCGCGTCGCACGTCAGACACCAGCCACTCCTCGCGACCAAAGCCATCATTAGGTGACGGGACGCGGTCGTTAACGGCACAGGGAAATGGGAAAACAATGAGGTGGCTGCATGCTGACGCACGTAGGACTAGAACAGAACAGATGCTTTCCTGCGTTGACATATACTTCTGATCGCAGTCTTTCCATGGAGACCAGGGTCTCATAAGTTTGGAGTCCTACTGAAAATGAACAGTCGCTTTGTCCAGTGAGTGTTCAGGGTTCAAATGTTGCGGAGATATTTAACAGGATCGCACATTAAAACAGGGTATCAGTTTGGTTTAGGATGCTGATGGTCTTCTTCCCACAGCACTAGGCTAATCCCATAGAAGTCCGCAGACTCAGAAAGAATTTGCTCCAGAAAAATCTATTTGAACTAGATAAGAAGGTATTCATTTGCCCTAAAATGTGTGTGTTGTGCACGTGCATGAGCAGTGCATGTACGTGCAGCGACAACAACAAAAACAACAACAGCATCATATTAGAAATGTTCTGATGCTGGTACCTGGAGGCAAGCGGGCGCCCGGCCATGTGGCTTGTTGACGTCCACGGCCACGAGCTGCCATCCTCCGGCCGAATCTTCATGAAACATCTGAGGCACAGAGGAAACGGCATGAGGCACATGCACACGAACCACAAGCCAAATGACACACATACAAAAACACACACACCCACGGGCAGCAGCTTCAGAAAAACATCTGCGGCCACAGACAAAGCCAGCGGCTGCGCGCCCTGCAGGCCTTGACAGAAAAAGCACAAAAACACACACAGAGACACCCACAACGGCTGAAGGTCCAAACAGAACCAATTACCAAAGCAAACAGATTTTTTCGCTTTAACTAAGTTGCGAGTTCTATATCTCTCATCAAAAAAAGGCATCGCTCATAAACCCCCGGGAACTTGCGTGTAGCCACGTTGACGACAGCGTCCGGGTGAGTTCTGAGCTCTCGCTCCCAGTCACCCCCCGCTCCAGTCTCCCACATCAACCCAGCGCTCTCTGCATCTTCAGCGGAGGCAGCCACGGCTGTCCTTTGAATTCCGCCAAAGCTACGGTACAAAGAGCAGCTTGCCCGGGTGTGTCATACTGTTGCTTTGCTAAACAGGGACCGAGGGCGGCTTGCTGTGGCCGCCACGGGGCCTCACTGTCTGGCACCCTGGCTAGGAGAGACGGGAACTGGCAGACCGACCAAAATACATACAGCAACACTCCGGGCACAGCTTGAGCTCTTTGACTACGGACAAGATGGTCCATTTCCTTTTTGGTACACGCACCACGTGACGGTTGCCTATATCGTGTACTGTGCACCCAGCTCAGTATTAGGAATAATTGACATGGTTTACTAAATTGTGTGAATCTTGTTGTCGCATTATGAGTCACGGACCATGCATTTTAATGTGTGAAAGGCGATGGGTGCATTCGCGCTGTGACCTAAACGGTCAAAACTAATTAAACCGCTCTTCACGGTCACCACTGGGGAGTCTAATTCATCCCAATAAGATGCCTGGTCTAGTAACCGGTGTCTCTTCCACGACGGGACTGGTTGCGGCAACATTAATCCCCTCCAGTTAAAACAGAAGGTGGGAGCCTATGTTACCGCCCTCTCTTTTTAATTGCTTATTTTATCTCCACGTAAACGATTGGGGCGTCACGAGATGTGATCATAATTCATTTTGATTGCGGCCGGAATGCTTAATTGTTTTTATGCTGAGATCACGGCACCGTCTGACTGCCAGGGCCACCAATGGAGAATGTCAAATATTTTCACAATGAGATAAAAAAATAAAGAGGCTGATATTCTAATTGGAAAAACACACAGAATATTTTTTCGCTCGCCTTATCTACTCCTTGCTATTAACGCGTGGACAGAAGTGTTTGGCTGACAAACCTTTTACGAAGGTAAGCCTAAGGTCGAATTCAATGTCACAAGGCGCAAGCGAACAGAGGTTGTTGGTGTAGACTGATGGCGGACAGTATTTTGTCCCCCCCCGGGTGATAATGACTGGTTTGTGAGCTGGCCCTCTCAATCCTCTCCAAAACAGCTCTAACACCATATGAAAACGCCAGCTAGACAGCCAGTTCATTACAATGGACGACCCGCCTCTGGAGGGAGAACAGAGGAGGAGACATGAGACTTGAAACCCAATCATCTCCCTTTCTCGTGGACTTCAAAAGGCTCTTTCCTTGACCTTCCCGGGTCTATTAGTCTCTCAAGTGAGAGGGAGACGGCGGCCGGGGCTCTACCAGCCAGGCCAACTCTATTACAGATAAAGAATTCACTCTCGATCGCTGAAAGGGCAGAGGGCTTCGCTAACGAGCGCAATACAATCCCGTTCCTGGCGGAACACGGTTGCCATGGCGCTCTTTGCGCGAGCCTTCCTCTTTCATTTCCCTTCGGGCCGCGGTATGTGCAGGGGAGGAGAGCGCGACGACGTAGCGTGCTGTGTCCCGCGGGTAAACAGCGCTCTGCATCGCTAGCCGGCGGTGCGGAGAGCGTCTCACACAGACCAACATTCCTCCCATTCTCTTACTACCCGTGTCTCTGTGCGCCGTCGAAAATGTTTCGGTTTTGGAGAATAGTCACGGCGTGACGGTTGGCTTGAGTGCACTCTTCTCTGTTTCCTCCCGCGTGTCTTTCTCCATCCACTGAGTGGGGAGTATGGATGACTTGCCCATAGTAGATTGGCAACAAAGCGTGCTCCTCTCCACTCCCCTAGTGGCAGTCTGAGTGCCTCCCCTGCATCAAAACATCCAGCCCCCCCCCAACCACCACCCCCCCACCCACCCCACAATCCCTTGCCGTCCACTCGCGGGCCCGGGAGACCTTAGCGGATCTCTCAGGAGCACCCGCGGTGCCAGCTCTCCCTCTACCGCGCCGGCACCTCGGGCACGGCGCCACTCCACTTCTCGCCGCTAACTCCGGGCGTGCGAGAGAGAGAGAGAGAGAGAGAGAGAGAGAGAGACAGAGAGAGAGAGAGAGAGAGAGAGAGAGAGAGAGAGAGAGAGAGAGAGAGAGAGAGAGAAAGAGAGAGAGAGAGAGAGCGAGAGTGTGTGTGGGTGTGTGTCGCCGTCGTCGTCGCCTGGCAGAGCCGCAAGCAGGCTGCCTGTTGTCACACGTCGAGCCTTTCACACACCAGAAACACACACGCGCGCGCCCCCTCGCACGCAAACAGTAACATTCTAATGACGAGAGCCTTATACAAAACTATTTTATTTGGGGTCCACCAGCTTTGAACGAGAGCAACTCTGAGGGCCAGGTGAATAGCTCGCCCACCTCTGCCACTTCTCTCGCCATCTCTCTCTCTCCCCTCTCTCTTCCTTAGCTTAGCATGACTCATGTCAGTATGCCATCTGCCCCTAGCCCCAGTGCCTGTGTCTGGGAGAGTGGAGATACCCTGACAGCCAAATGACTTTAATAACCGTCCGTTTGGTCCAAAACGAGCCCAGCAGTAACCTCTCACAACGAGTCTCTAGCAGACTGCAAAGGCATTATATTTTCCCTATGAGCTCTGTGCGTCATTATGTGTGTGTGTCTGTGTGTGTGTGTGTGTGTGTGTGTGTGTCTGTGTGTACACAGAGACGTGTGGGTGCCGCTAGAATGCTGTCGAAAGAAAAGCCTTGAATACGAATGGCCCATGGACTTTTTTTCATTTTAAATATTCTCCATCCGAAGAAGAAAAAAGTGACGCAAAAACAGCAAATGAGTTCAGTCACAGGGAAAACAAGTATCCCAACTACCCTCCCAGCTCCTCCACCTACTACGAGGGACATACAGTACCTGTGTAGTCGCTGTGGAGGTGGTGCTACTTCTCGACCCCCACATCTGCTGGAACTGCACCCTGATCTCAGCAAAGGTCTCAATGATGACAGCAATGAAGACATTCTGCAAGAGCGAGCGTGAGAGAGAGAGAGAGAGAGAGAGAGAGAGAGAGAGAGAGAGAGAGAGAGAGAGAGAGAGAGAGAGAGAGAGAGAGAGAGCGTGAGATAGAAAGAGAGACACAGAGAAAGAGAGAGCGGGAGAGAGAGACAGAGAGAGAGAGAGAGAGCGAGAGAGAGAGCGAGAGAGAGAGAGCAAAAAAGAGAAGAAGAGCAACAAAAGGAGAGAGCGGTGCAGCCGTCAGTGAGAGTGGAGCACGTGAGCAGGGTCCCCGAGGAGGCCCCACTGGAACGGCCCCCGTGGTCCGCTGGCTAGAAGGGCCCCGTTACGACGGCAAGGCCAGGCCATAGGGGACGGAGCACTGCTCTTATCTCCGTGAGCGAGACGGGAGAGGAGCTGCCGATGATGAGGGTGCCGTCCGTCCACTTAGGTGCTAGCATGGGGGGGGGGGGGGGGGGGGGGCAGGGGTTTGATGTGCACCTAAGTTGTCAAAGTGAGGTGTGGGAACGGGCCAGGCTCTACAGGGTCTCCGATAACCCTTTCCCACCTAGCGAGCGCACTGGCCTGTACCGTATCGGCATGCTTTACACTGGGCATGGTTTGGACTGTCTGGGGGGAACTTGGATTGGACGAAATCGCCATAAAGAGTATGGCGGCAAGTTATTGAGAAGAGTAAAGAGGCTTTGAAGTGCATAGAGGCAAGCTGTACACATGCAGTGCTATCTAGAGTGCCAAAGTGGTTACTTGTGTCACTCCGAATACACACACGGTGGACTTCCAGGTATGATTTCAAAGCCTCTTAGTTCAAACAATAACTGTATATCTAGGCTAATTGTCACAGGGACATTTACAGTCCAGTCCAATACATAGGGGTGGATGCTTTCAGACGTGAGTCAAAGCCATTTCAGAAAATAGCAGGGTTCAATTATTTGAAAAGTTTCTCGCACTTGAATAGCTTCTAAAGTGCTAACCCCGAGAATCAAATGAAGCTAAATCAAGCGTACAAGTGCATTCAAATAACGAATCGTTTTTGACCCAGGTCCGAAAGTGTAAGCCAGACGGTACTTGGTGTGGGTGGGTGTCAAATCGGCATGCTTTTTGTGTTCCATGGCGAATCAAACTGGGCTACGTGGTTCTCATCGGACGGTCTGGCGGTGCCATGCTGTGCCATGCCCGCACGGGTACAGTGCGGTACCCTCGCTGGGTGGGAAAAGGATATCTCCTACCTTGACGAGCCAGGCCAGGAAGAAGATAAGCGTGATAAAGTAGAAGTAGGAGCGCCAGCGAGGGAAACTGTCGATGGCTCGGTACATGAGGAACACCCAGCCCTCCTGGGAGGCCGCCTCGTACACCGTGAAGATACTGGTACCTGAGGGGGGAGAGAGAGAAAGAGACGGAGGGAGAGAGAGCGAGGGAGAGGGAGGGAGAGAGAGAGATGGTAGAGGGAGATAGAGAGAGAGAGAGAGAGAGAGAGAGAGAGAGAGAGAGAGAGAGAGAGAGAGAGAGAGAGAGAGAGAGAGAGTGAGAGATAGAAAGAGAGAGAGAGAGAGAGAGAAAGAGAGAGAGAGAGAGAGAAAGAGAGAGAGAGTGAAGTGAGATGGTAGAGGGAGACAGAAAGAGAGAGGGAGAGGGAAAATGACAGGTACATTAGAAAAAAACACCGGCAAAAGGAATAGGTGACATTTGGCTGTGACATTTACAAGTGACGACGTGCACCCCGAGCAGCGCAAAAACACGTCTGTTTGGTTCTCCAGAAAAGCCCAGAGGACGTAGAGCCGGTGGGTTCTGTGGGGTAGGGCTCGCGGGCCCGCGGCACACGCAGGGGGTGCGCTGCTCTACAAGGCTGTCCTGGGAGGAGCTCCGCCACGTTTCAGACAAACACATGTTCGGAGGGGCGCCATGAACAGATAGCAGCGGGGTCTTTGATCATATTACAGACAGATAGATAGACAGATACTGACGGTCACAGACAGAGAGGGAGGGAGTGCTTGTGGCCCAGATTGAGCACGTTGATCTTGCAAAAAAAAAAAAATTTAACTGTTCGCTTTGTGCAAACGCTTTGTAATAACCCATTAAGGCGGCACCATTCAAATCAATGTGAGATTAGATTGTAGGAAACCATCCATTGTAAGGTATCTACAGAATATAGAAAAGAAATCCCAAATACATTGTTTTCATTTTGAATGGTATATATTTATTTAATGGAATTTTTAGTCTGGTCTATCGAGGATAGGGAGACATGAGCTGATTTGATTGATTGAGTGTTCGGAGCTAAAACGAGGGCATGGTAATAGTTCGTTGTTCCAGTGTCTGATTGCAGGACATACTGCAACACTCCAGAAGGGTTCTTGAGAGTAGAAAATATTAGGGTAGGGGCATATCTCAGGATTTGTACTTTCCAAAGATGGCCATCGAGCACATCTCTGTTTACAAGAAAGATGGTCTCCGTGCAATGGAAGACGGGCACATTTCACGGTGGAAATGCTTGGAAAATCAGGAGTCTGAGAGGCGAAACACTTAGGAAATCATTCACAGTGGGAGGCTGGAACAAGGACGTCAATGTTCCAAACACATTAGACAGTCGCTCTCAGTATTTCTTTTATTCATGTGACAAACTGTCAAAGAGAAAGTAATGGGAATCGATGGAACGTGGGCAAAACAGAGACTGTGATTCTGATAAAAAAAAAAAGACTTTGAACTTATTTGGGTTTAAATTCTCCATCACATCCACACAAATGTCCAGTGGTCAGTTGGTCAGTTGTCAAGGGAACACAACAGAACGATGTGGCCTAGCATGGGACTGATAAAAGCTTCACACAGCGCAACGAAGTGTGGAGATGGGTCTGGCGTCGTAAGACTACTATACATGTTCACCTAGACCATGTGAATATAGTGTCTTGTCACATGACTGGGAGGGGGAGCAGCACATCCCCCACCCCTCCACCCCCCTCCTGTCCAGTGTGTCTCAGTCCGTGTGGAGGCGTGCTCTCTGTGGCGGCGGTAAACTCTCGCTCTCCTTCACAGCAATTTAAAGATTAGAGCCAGTTTACTGTGGACCAACACTGGATTTAGTCCCCATTCAAATGATAAGAATGCTACTAGGGCTACAGCTACTCAGTGGGTCGGGTCGCAGACTAAGGCTGGAGTGAGACAGCCTTTTGGAATCTGCGTCACTCTTTCATGACAACACCCCTCCATTAGCAACTGGCTGTGCCACCATTCAGGAGCAGGACTAATGAATAGAAGGCTGATGTTATGCCGCGTGTGTCTGTGTGTGTGCGTGTGTGTGTGTGTGTGTGTGTGTGTGTGTGTGTGTGTGTGCGTGTGTGTGTGTGTATGTGTCCATTCTCCTCACCCAGCTCGTTGAAGCCGTACGTGTGTGTCTGTGTCTGTGTGTGTGTGTGTGTGTGTGTGTGTGTGTGTGTGTGTGTGTGTGTGTGTACGTGTGTGTGTGTGTGTCCAGGCTTCCTCACCCAACTCGTTGAAGCCGCTGTAGCCCAGCTCCTGCCTGCTGAGACCCAGGTGCTCCAGGTCCTCACACTTGAAGCCCAGAGGACACTGGTAGCCCTCCCCGTCTTGAGAACAGTGGGTGTCGGGGATGGCCAGGCTGTTCCAGGTCACTTTACTGCCAAGGCATCGCACACATACACACACACACACATAGTTTGCCAAGTTAATTATAAAACATACTTATCAATAATTCAAATAAACTACAGAAATTTTGCTAAGATAAATAATAGCCAATGCAAATGCCCAGGATGTAAAGATAGTCTCACACACACACACACACACACACACACACCTACACACACACCTACACACACACACACACACACACACACACACACACACACACACACAGAACGAAACCCTTGTCTTGTAGCCACAGGTGTTGTTCCAGGAGTCGTTTGATGTCGCTAATGAAAATGAATGCCTTTAAATTGGCCAGCCAGACATTCATCCAAACTGTTTATTAAGGGTCCAGGATGAGAGGGGATAATTTATTGCCGTATCACAAAGGGCAATCAGGGGCCTAGTGCTGAATCCCGATACAGCTAATTACACGGGGCGGATAACGGCTAATATCACCGAACGCTAGCAACAAATCCCTCCCTAACAACAACATGATAAATGAAGCCCAACACCAAAGGTAAGAGATTCACTGATATCACGTAACCAACGAAGGAAAAACACAAAAGCCAGGAAATGATTAATCGGTTTTTGTTTCCAAGAAGTCCGTTGGAATTTAGTCTGATTGAACAAGAACATGTAAACAGACTTTCCCCGACTGACACGCGACCGGGTTGTAGTCCCAGTAAAATGTAAAGTCGTTGACATGTGGACTACCTGCTCCTGGACGGTGCAGAACAGGTCGGCTGAAGCATGCCCACGAACGCTGGCCTAGTGGCGACGCTCCACTGCTCTCTGTGGCGGCACAGCAGTTTGAAGACAGATGGAGCTACAGGTGTGTCGTTACCATGCACGTTTAGAGGTTGGCAAGGTCAATCTGAATAATAGCTAGTGTACTGCATGGGAAAAAGGGGACAGACACCCCTCTCTGCCCAGCTGTCTAAAAGCTTTCGTCTGATAGATATAGAAATACCTGTCCGAGGCTCCCCTGCTACTGTAGTTCACTCTGAATCAAATCTCCTGGATGAGAGACCGGCTGCTAAACGGTGACCTTGAGCTAAGGGCGTTTGACTGTTGGAGATTACACTGGGGGACCTAGTCTAATATGGCATTTGCCTAGAATACTACCACACACACACATGCTAACACACTAAAGTGCTCGCGAAAAATTATAGAGGAGAGGATTTAGAGAACGGAGCCCGACAACAGGCCAAAGCACACGCTAATCTACCGTGTCACCTCCGGAGGGATGCCAATCGCTGGGACTGTGTGAACGTGCCCTCCGCCGTTTTGCCTTAGCGTAAAGGGTCAACGTGCATGGCCGTCCCCGGGGCAGAGAGGCCCTAGCCAGCGAGCGGAGCAGACCGGGGGGGGGGGGGGGGCGGGGTGCCGAGCAGGCCTGAGCCTTAACACAAAGCCCAGACGAGGCAGGAAATGTTAATTATTGTGATTAGTGCTCTAACCGTGATGGCGGCTCCCCCGCTCCTGTTGTCTCCCCAGTGGCGGCTCGCGCTCCCCTTCATCATGCCCATCAGAATATCAAACACCTCCACACACACACACACACACACACACACACACACACACACACACACACACACACACACACACACACACACACACACACACACACTGTACATATGTTTTAACTATGTTGTATGCTTATGTAGCTTGAGCATTTTGCTTTTTTATGTCAATTTAAAACCCCTTATTTATTAGGATATTTTTAAGATTGTGAAAAATGGAGAGAAGGGGCGTTGTGCTCCAATCATCCAACATTTGCCAACTTTGACAGAGCTGGCTTCTGCTCATAAAATCTGTGGAACAGATGGGACATTGTGCAGCAATGAGTTACATGCAGTCAAAAATATAAAAACTCTCCTGAAAAGTAACTTGTATTCACACCAAGCGACATGTTTGTGGAATGACACACCGGGCTTACCAAAAACCCATTTAGGACTCACAGATTGCCTGGGCATCACAACAACAGATATGACTTCAAAGACGAGGGCGTGACGTTACCCTTTCACTGTGTCGTTGGTCACGCAGTGGTGGTTGAACGTCCCGAACATTTGAACCCCCAGGATTCCGTAGAGGAGGAGGAAGAAGAGCAGGAAGATGGACACGCTCCAAATCTGTTCACCCGATCGCCTAGAGACAGAGGCACGGACATGTGGCACACGCTGGTGTTAAACCCTGGTGGCGGGGTGGGAGACGTCATGTGCTTGACCTTGGAGGGACTGTGTGACGGGGGAGGACGACGGGACCCACTTGAGAATGTTGGTGATGCGGGAACGAGGCAGTTCAAAGCGGAAGTAGATCCTGAAGGCCCGGATCATGATGAGGGCTCGGGGAATTCTCAGCATTCCCCACGGAGACATCTGGTCCACCAGCATTGCGATTTCAAACATCTGGTAGAGTGATTAGCAGAGGGAGCAGGACGGTGAAGAAGAGAGGGGAGAGAGACGGAGGTGGGAGGGAGCGAGGGAGGGGACAAAGAAGCGAGAGAAGCAGGGAGGGTGGAAAAGAGGGAGGGGAGAGAGACAGAGGTGGGAGGAGGCGAGAGAAGCGAGAGAAGGGAGGGTGGAAAAGAGGGAGAGGGGAGAGAGACGAGAGAGAGAGAGAGAGGGTGGTGAAAGAGGGAGGAGGAGAGGGAAGTGTGGGACGGAGGGAAACAAGAGAGAGAAAAACGAGGACGTTGACGAGGGGGGTTGGGGACGTGGGGACGTGGGGACGTGGGGTGGTCTGTGGGGACGTGGGGGGACGTGGGGAAGGTGGTCTGTGGGGACGTGGGGACGTGTCCGGGGGGAGGTGGTCCGTGGGGACGTGGGGCCGTGGAGGTGGTCCGTGGGGACGTGGGGACGTGGAGGTGGTCTGTGGGGACGTGGAGGTGGTCGTGGGGACGTGGGGACGTGGAGGTGGTCCGTGGGGACGTGGGGACGTGGGGACGTGGAGGTGGTCTGTGGGGACGTGGAGGTGGTCCGTGGGGACGTGGAAGGTGGTCTGTGGGGACGTGGAGGTGGTCCGGTGGAGGTGGTCCGTGGGGATGGAAGTGGTCCGTGGGGACGTGGGGACGTGGAGGTGGTCTGTGGGGACGTGGAAAGAGAGAGACGTGGAGGTGGTCCGTGGGGACGTGGAGGTGGTCCGTGGGGACGTGGGGACGTGGAGGTGGTCTGTGGGGACGTGGAGGTGGTCTGTGGGGACGTGGAGGTGGTCCGTGGGGACGTGGGGACGTGGAGGTGGTCTGTGGGGACGTGGGGACGTGGAGGTGGTCTGTGGGGACGTGGGGACGTGGAGGTGGTCTGTGGGGACGTGGGGACGTGGAGGTGGTCCGTGGGGACGTGGAGGTGGTCCGTGGGGACGTGGAGGTGGTCTGTGGGGACGTTGAGGTGGTCCGTGGGGACGTGGAGGTGGTGTGGGGACGTGGAGGTGGTCCGTGGGGACGTGGGGACGTGGAGGTGGTCCGTGGGGACGTGGAGGTGGTCCGTGGGGACGTGGAGGTGGTCTGTGGGGACGTGGGGACGTGGAGGTGGTCCGTGGGGACGTGGAGGTGGTCCGTGGGAACGTAGAGGTGGTCCGTGGGGACGTGGGGACGTGGGGACGTTAAGGTGGTCCGTGGGGACGTGGGGACGTGGAGGTGGTCCGTGGGGTAATGAGCGTACCTGCAGCACCAGGGACACCCAGAGGAAGAACACCATGAAGCCGTCAAACACGCACCAGCGGTCCTTCACATAGGAGTTCTCACCCTGCAGAGCAAAGAGAATAGAGAGAGAGGGAGGAGGAGGAGGAGGCGGCGTTAGAAATTAAGTGGTCTGTAGGTGTGTTCCCAAACCCCAGACCCTGCTCCACGGTAACGGGTAAAGTGCATCCGCACTCCAACAAAGTGTCAACAAATCGGCCTCTTCCAGTGGAGAGCGGCGCCCGCCATTAGGGTCGGCGCTAATGGAAAGAGGACGAGCGTGTCCAGACCATTACTCTCCCAACGCCACCCTCCCCCCCCCCCCCCTCTCACGGAGAGAAAGGCCCCACGTAAGTGGATAATGGAGTCGCGTCTCAGGCACGCGCTGAGCGGCCCGAGGGAGGAAACGTTCGCAAACAAATTACCTTTGCTCACAGAGTGACGGTCCGCCATCTCCTCAGAGCCCCGTTTGCGTGTTGATAGACAAGACGGATGGCCGTGGGGAGCGTTCAAGCAGGAGCAAAGTGAACCGCTGCGGGGGCCGGGGGATAACACGGGGAAACTTAATCAGCACTGAAGGGGTTTGTAAGAGGCCCTTGGGGGCCCAGCCCCCCCACCCCCACCCCCGGTTGAAAGGCTACAAATAGACGGGCACCCTCCAGTGCCCTCCGCGGCCGAGAGGAACCTGCTTTGGTTTTACAGTGGTTACGCATAAGAGGAGGCCCCTCTCGTTAGCGCTCGTTAGCCGGGCTGACAACGCTTTTCATGGAGAAAAATGGGCAGAGCTGCCTACGGATTCCAAGTGGCCCGCTACAGACGCGGCGGCTCGCTGGGGCCACCTTCACATTTCCAAAGTGCCCAGACGAGGGCACAGCAAAGTGGGTCCCCTCTCGTGGCTCAAAACGTACATTGTATTACACGTTTATGTATGTGTGTGTGTGTGTGTGTGTGTGTGTGTGTGTGTGTGTGTGTGTGTGTGTGTGTGTGTGTGTGTGTGTGTGCGCGCGTGTGTGTGTGTGTAAGAACCCTGTTCAGTGTGATGAATGAGTCACGGCTGGACAGAGACACACACTCAGAGGGCCGCGCTGCGACCGGGAGCCACGCGTGGTCAGTAACGGGGCACGAAGCAGGCCGGGGCGTCGGGTGGGGTGCAGGCTGACCGAGTCCTCCTCGCACCAAGCCAGACTCCACGCTCACTGCTGTGTGAACGTACACGCCCAAAGCCTCCAACCCCTCTCGTGCGCCTCATTCACGGTAACGGAGGTGACAGGCTGGACGAAAGGAGGCGCCAAGTCACAGATGGGCCGGAGGGTGGAGGAGAACAGCGCGAGACAAAGGAGCCGGCAGCGCGTCGCCTCCTGAGGTCTCTAACGGCGGCGAGCCCCGCGTCCTTAATGACGGCCGAAGCTTCCCAATGAATGCCACGGTGCTGGTTCAAATGACGCTGGCGATGGACTCATCAATACAATCCCTCGTTCCGGTGAGGGACTTGACGTGACGCACGGGCACTCAGGTTCTGAGTCAGACCTCTTCATCACACTCAGAGAGTCTTGCCAACGCACGCACACACACACACACACACACACACACACACGCACAAATAGATAACAACTGCAGCCCGTTCCCTTGACTATACATGCCCCGCGACGGGACGGCACATGGTAAGAGCCCCTGGCGACCCTCCAGGACGACGACTCGACCGCTGTCCAAGTGACTCAGCTGTTCTGCGGTGAACGGTGACTCAGCGGCCCCCTGTTCCCGTCGGCGTGTGCTTGTTATCCCAGATTTGCCAATTAGGCTGTCCACACTTCCACAGCAGTCATTAAGGGGCTTTTCATCTGCCAGCTGCCTGTTTGTGGACCCTCTGACAGTGGGCCCCCCCTATTCCTCTTCCCGAGGTCCCACAACAGGGATGGGGGAGCTCTTCCCACAGCTCCATCCCCACAGGCAGGCCGCGCGGGGGCACGGAGCTCTGACTAGGAAAACGCACCACACACTGTCTGCACTGGACCCCCCCGTTGTCGGTGGCGAGGGGAACACAGGGGGCCGGTCTTGTAAACGCACCATTGGCCACGCCAAGCAATGAGCGACGCAAACGCGGAGGCGAGGGAAGCGCGGCGGCCGGCCAAGGCTGCGGGGGGACAGAAACACCGTGACCTTTGGGTGGGGGTGGGAGAGGGGATGGGGTGGGGGCGGGAGGGGGTGGGGTTACCTTGAAGATCCCCCTTATGTGCATCTTGGCGATCATCTCGGCGCTGTAGAGGAACATCAGCAGCGTGTCCAGGGTGAAGGTGACGTACTGGAGTGGCGGGTAGTGCTCAAAGGTCT
>JAPMUY010001305.1:97500-115000 GCA_026901105.3 Galaxias olidus
TTCTAGGTAACGTCAATGTAGTCAAGAGACAATTTGCCACGTAATTGCTACACTTAGCATATGGTGGTCGGGATTTGAAGAAGAGTGAAAACAAAATTGCAGGGTGTAAGTGCTATAATGTGGGTGTAGATGGTGAAGACTGCAATTAGATTCCCATTTGTAGATCACATATTCCTCACAGGCAGGGTGCAATCACTGGGCAGATTAATTGTAGCCGTGAGTGTATCTGCTCTATTAGCTTCGGGAAACTTTCTTTGAGTTTGTGCTTATCACACTGACTAGTCTACAGTGTAGACCGAGCCTATACCTTTTCAATGTGGCGACGCAGAAAGAAAAACATGGTTGCTAATAATAGTCAATTGTATGTAGCTTGAAATCATAGCCCTACATGGTTTTTGCACATTTGGCTTATGCACTATAAGACTGTAACAGCTTAGATATGAAGATGTGCTCTGTAGGCCTATATTTCACCAGAATGAACTTGGCCAATTACAATAGGCCTACTCGAAGTCTTACAGTTGACTTTGTCCAGGAATTTTTTTTTTTTTTTTTTGTGTGTGGAGATAAATGCATTCTGATTAAAATATTTGAGGACCTTATTACTAGGCCAGAGGGCTTCCAGTTGAAGGTCCCCACTCTAAGTTAACATATGCAAAACATTGGAAGTGTTTATCAATGAAGTACCATAAACAAAACAAAAAAATCTGTCTAATACTTCAAATGTATTTGCCATAATTTGACAACAAATTAAGTTACATGATGAAATTATGTAATAAATGGCAAAGTTTCAATTTATTAAATCGGAACAAATTCTGCAACTTCTATTTAAGATTGAGTAGTCAGATGTTTCAGATGACATTCTTAGTGGAGATGGACACACTACACTTCAGTTGGCTATAGTGGATTTGTCCAAGTATCACCAATATAACTATGCTTAGTTATTTGACACAGAACAACTATTTCACACAGAACAACATTGTGAAATGATCAGTAACTAATCTGTAAAGGCCTAATGTATGTTCATATTTTTTTCTTCAATCAAGAAACGTCACATATCGTCTGGTATGTAGAATTATCAATGTACTAAATGTACCTGACCTGTAAAATATAAAGTTTACGTTTGGTTCTTGAAACAAAAAAGCTAAATAATCACAGCATAGCATATTGCCAGGCACTAGAATGCCACTTAGGATACTGCTTATTGGGGAACGAATGACATCTGCAGTGTCGAGCCAAGGTTACTATGGAAACGGATGGGAGCTAGGACAGTGCTAGCTAGCTAAGGATAGCTAAGGTTAGCAGCATTCACCAGATACTGCGAAACATAAGAGTTTCAAAATAGCATGCGCACATGCTTCTATATTAACAAACAGTCATGTATCTAAATCGACGGAGACAAGAGTACAACGAAAAATTAGACCTAATAATGGCTGTTTTTATTGAAGGCCTAGTCAAAACCAAGTAGTGCAGATTTCACTTCCTGGAAAACACAGACACAAGCCCACAAAAGCAGGAGTCTCGCGCATCTTTACGGAATCCCAAAGCATTTGGTTGTATTAGGGTAACCGATGTTACGTAACAGATCAAAATAATTTTGAATGACTTACGTGAAATAAATGTTTAATCTCCTATCGGTAGTTTGTCGTGCAGTCCGTGACATCAGCTGTTTTCCTGTGTGTTTAGATGATGATGACGAAAAACGGGGGCGCGCGCAAGCGTCCATCACATCAGGAGCCTCCAGATGCTGCAGAGGTGCGCTCACATCATCCGTCCTGTCAAGCACCTCCAGCATTTTTTAACATTTTGTTTTATTTTTTCTTTCTGATGACACATCTGTTAAATTGCATAACGTTTGCGCATGGAGACATAGGGAATAAATCTATTGTCCACAATAAAAGGAAACAATCGTTTTGTCAGTTATTTTAGGCATTATTCTGTGTACATGTTATTGACTTGGCAAGTGCATTTCTGTCAGATGAAATCTAAATACAATGATGGTGACAAATTAAATCAAACATAATGAATAGAGAGAATACCTGCAGCTTAAAAAATAAAACAACATTGTATGTTATGTTTTTAATTATGTGAACCAGCAAGCAAAGTTTTCTTTTTGGCAGGTTTCCATTCTCCAACTATTGTCCAGACCTGAAAGTCAAGACTAATCAAAGGCACTTGTATGGAAAGCACCACTGGCCTCTTAAAGGGTTCAAGTCAGTTCTGGCCAGCCCGCTGTTCCCTCTCTCTCTCATTTCCCCCTCTCTCTCTCACTCTCTCTTTCTGTCTGTTTGGAAAAAGAAAGAAAAAATTGGGGAATTTTTGCAAGCTACTTCACTTCAGGTTTTTGTGGGAACTAAACATGCATGCTGAGGGTTTGGTGCATTCCATGTTAGTCGCATTGTTTCTGATTCTATTCTCGGCTATCGATGACAGTTTGTTGAGGTGAGTTTTCAAATTGGTTTGTTTTTCTCATCGGTTTGTGAGAGAGGGAGAGAGGTGGAAAGTTCTGCTGACAGAGGAAACTCTAGGAGCAGTGAAAAGTGAGCCGTAGGACTAGCTTTAGTTTGCAGTATGAAGTCCACACACTTTCTGCTTCCAGTATACTACTACTGGTCAAAGTGATCTATCAAATAATGAAGCTATGTTATCGATATTATCATTTGGTTTATGTGTCTTAAGTTATTGTATTAACAATTATCCTGATCAAATCAAGTATTAGCTATGGTGGGGTGCAGGGATATCCCAGCACTTAACGGTCTGAAACATATGACTCTTCAGATTAATGTACAGCCTTCCAATATAATACACTGTGAATTACATATTTTATCTTTACAACAGTGTCCTACCAGCAAAATTAAAATGTTAATAAGCAAAATCTCACAAGCTTGCCATTTTTTATTTATAGAGAATGTGTCCATCCAAGGCGTTGTCACATGAAGCGCGGGCTCTTAACTTGATTCAGTTGTGGAGGAGCTAGACAACTGTTTACTCAAAACAGGTGCACCATGCCTCTCTAAAGATTGGATTGTGTCTAAGCACTGCAATCCAGGTGCAACACAAGGACTTGGTGGACAGTAGTGTCAAGCTACAGAACTATAAAATTAAAAGGAACAATTACTTTGGTAATAAGTGATTATAGTGGTTGTGGTTTGTAAACTGACAGACCTCTGCATTAGGTTCGTTCCTCTTTTTTATAGTGGCATTATATTACGATGAAAGTGTTAAACATGCTGTATTAAGGTCATGTTACCTCAGAAATGACAGGAAGACTTGATCCTCAAATGATTTAAATGTGTACTCTATCCCAGAAGAGGAAAGGTCCTTGAATGGGTGGAAAGGAACAGAAAGGAATGTGCAAAAGCTACCAAATGAAACAAACCTCAGCAGGAGTAAAAACAAAGCTGGGGACGCAGCTGGATTCTGTGGCCAGAGGGAAGTGGGGCTGATTGTGTGCTTTTGATTTATCACCATGCACCTGAACCTATAGGTCAACACTTACTTTCTGGGGTCTGAACTTTTAATTGTCTGGATTTGGCGCATAATCACAGTGTTGCAGTCCTTTGACTGCAAAGCACCACGACTTTATATACAGTTTTTTTTTGTGAACATTTTGTGTCCAAACCTGAAAATCATAATGCACACTTGTTATATAGATATTACCCCATTGCTGTTAATATAAGACTGTTCATTTTGTCATATAAAGTGGCTAAGACACAGACAGAATAGTTTGTCTTCCACTTGTTCTTCTTATAGTGAAACGTCTACAGAAAGGTTCTCCATTATGTTGTCTGGAGCACACTGCAATGAGTACAGAGTTACATCGACAACAACTTACTTATCAGATACTTTTTACACAGCTGAACTTTTTAGGGGATGCACAGGTTGTTTAGAGAATATGCAAATAAGACGAAAGGGCAGTAAAATGAGACAAAAGAGAGTCTGGTCATAATTAATGTGCGGAAACATCGCACAAAGCCCAATCACACCTAGTCTTGTGAAAGTACTTATCCCAGGAAACAGGACTAGAATAGCTGTAAAAAGGTGCAACTATTCTACTTGCTGGACTTTTACGGTATGTGATGGGGCCATCTGTATTTTACCAGAATCCCTGAGTAAGGGGTTGGTGCAGCACAGGTGGCCGTGGCCCAGACCTCTAACCCCAGGGGTCACCCTTTGACTGCCCCTCCCCTTCCCAGCCAGGTGGACGATGTGTGCAGGCTGTCCGCAGAGTCGTCGCAACGCCGCTGCCGGACCCCCGATGGCCTGATATGCAGTGGAAAGGGAGAGTGTCACTGTGGCGTCTGCTTGTGCCAGGCCACGGAGTCGGAGAAGTTCTACGGGCCGCGGTGCGAGTGTCACGACTGGACCTGTCCTGCACACGATGGCAAAACCTGTGGGGGTGAGTGTGTTGTAGTGTGATCCATTCAACAATCATTTTCATTACCCATTTCTGTACAAGACCACCTGCATGCCCCCAGGTATACCTACAATGTGTGTTAACAATACTAAAGAAGATACGTTAAGTTAATAGTTTGCTTTAAAGAACTTTGCGGTCCAGCGTAGAGTGCTGTCCACAATGCCCCTTTTGAGGAGAGCGCACATGGCGATTACGCATGACTGCAAACACATGTGTGTGGTCACATGGCTCAACACGTTTCACCAAAACTCTCCTTTAGACAGTGGTAAGTCATCTAACAGACACACAGCCTCACTCAGGTGGTTAGCAGCATTCTCCACATGCCTGTGACTCACTCGCTCACTCCAGCCCATGATGATTTTAGCTGAACTAGGCTGGGCTGGGAGAGAACTGAATATAGCACTTTAAGTTGACCTATTCCTTTGTTGTTTATGCATTAATGTATTAATTCATACCATGAAAGACTCTGGCTTTTTCTTCTGCCTTTGATGTTCCACCTTCCTTTGTGCCGTGGTCAACCGCATTTCAATTTTCACAGTGACCTACTTGATTTGACAGAGAACAAAGTCAGACTACTTTTGAAAGTGTCAAGGCTTTTTATTGGTCTCACCGATCCTTCTTATTT
Source organism: Galaxias olidus (assembly GCA_026901105.3). Classification (NCBI taxonomy): domain Eukaryota; kingdom Metazoa; phylum Chordata; class Actinopteri; order Galaxiiformes; family Galaxiidae; genus Galaxias; species Galaxias olidus. Next base: position 102,540 of record JAPMUY010001305.1, read on the forward strand.
GGCTGGTGAATCAGAGAGGAGTGGTGTGTGTTTGAGATGTTTCAGAGATCAGGCCAGAGAGGCACTGCTTCAAAGAGCTCTACAGACAGCAGGCTGTTCACCTGCGTCACTGAGGCATTGGCTTTCGTAGGGGGCCTCAGCCTTGAACCGGGATGTTGGGCGACATTTGAGACATAATTCTTAGAAAAATGGGCACCCTCTGTCACTAATCAATGGAGCTAGTTAGATGCTCAGCACACGTTGGATACGCCTCCATCCCTTTCCCTGGCATCATGTGTCGTTTTTGTCAACATGTTGTCAGCTGCTGTAATGTGGATCAATAAACATGAGCACAGTAAAGGATCAACCAACAACTCATGCAAAAAAAAAATGCATATAAGAAGGAAATATTACTTTACATGGAATTATCCCACATGGAAACTGTCATAAAGTGCATTTGTTTCGTGGAGTTTTAGGGATCTGGTATGTTTTCTACTTGCTTACAGTCAGTGAGAAAATGGTGTCCCCTCTCTCCCTCTCTCAATGAAAACAGACCAGCACAAAAGGAGGAAATACGATTACTGGCTGGACTTCTGACCTTGAAAACCAGGGAGATACATATACGTGTATAGCCTATTGGTGGGAGCGAAAATAATAATCTTCTTTTTGGTCCAATCTCCTCGGTTGTTAGTCGGCTTTGGGTGTCAAGCAGGTCTAATGGTGACGTGTGTGTGTGTGTGTGTGTGTGTGTGTGTGTGTTTGTGTGTGTTTGTGTGTGTGTGTGTGTGTGTGTGTGCGCACGTGTGTGGGAGCGAGGGAGTGTGTGAAAGAGAAGGAAATAGGAGGATAGTGATTTATTTGGGCCGACAGGTTGGGTGCTGGTGAGGAGCTCATTATGGTCCATCGGTCTGAGGAGAGAAGGCCCTGCCTCAGCGGCGTAATGGGGTTTCACTCACTGATACAAACACTGCAAATGGATCCTCGCTATGTAGAGAGAGCGATGGCCTTTTCACTGACACACACACACACACATGGACAAACACACATAGACACACGGGCAGGGGTATGCCCATCAATTATATTAGAGTATTCCTCCGGCGCTCACCCCTCCCCTTGATCCTTGTCGGCTCCGTGGCCCATGCTGCCTGCCTGGGATCACCAGCCAATTTCTCTCCCTGTGGCTCCCTTATCTCGACCTCTCACAACTGACCACTGATAAGATCCTATGGGTTTTTCTCCTTGGGGATAAACGTTGTGTTTTTTTCCCTTCCAAAAACATTCGTTTTCATGGGGATTTAGCTTGCCTGTCCCCCATGGAGGCTATTCAATGGAGTCATACAACGTTGGGACGCGTGACCTCAGTCCAGGCAGTGCAGTTGAAGGATGCAAACCATTAGATGTATTCGTTGCTATGCTAGGTACTGCACTTTATCAACGCAATAAGATAGCATTTACATACTTAGAGATTTCTTCATTTTTTTTTTGCTTATTTTTCTGCACCTGTATCAGGTGCCTGGATGGTGGTGCGTCTGGCTTGCCTAATCCTGTTTCACAGACAGAGGCGCAGAGGTGGAAGAGTTCACTCAGAGTTTTTGGGATTCTTTAGGGCCACACTCTTTGTCTCCCTTGCAATTTAAATTTCCTCTCATAGCCTCAGGCTGAATAATTCTACCTGACTTCTTGCTTCAAACACCGTTTAAATTGTCCATTCGGCCTGTCAAGCTCCCAGGAGAATAAGGGATCATCCCCGCCTGGCAATTGGTTGTATGATCCAGTGTCTTTGTTTTTGCACAGTTGTTACCGAGGGAGCAATCGGCTTTCTCTGACATTCTATTCTCTTCTGGTTTGCCCAGGATAACGGTCTATGCTCTCAGGGTTAGAAGTCTGTATATTTTATTGTTGAAGTTTTTTTTTGCAGCTAAAACTGAAGCCCAATTTATTCTAGCTGCTGTTGGCAAAAAACATGTGCTGTGGTCCTCTGAAAAGAACAATATTGCTGGAAGGTTTAACCACATAAACGTTTCGTCTTGTCCTTGACTATTTTGGACGTAATGGATCCCCAGCTTCCTCTGAACTCCATACAGAATCATCAAGTACTGCTGCAGACGAGGCATACAGGTTTTATTTAAGCAATTGTTGATATTTGTTGCAAGGACAACGGAAAAGGCTCCCTCCCTCTCTGTCTGTCTGTTTCTCTCAACGTTGAACCCATGACAGGGCAGAGTTGGAATGACATGTTGCTACAGCTGTTCACCAGCTGTGCAAAATGTAGAACTACGTCTGACCCTTGGCAGGTTGCATTCTGGCAGTTTTTTGTTTTTCCTGTGTCTGTCAATCCCCGGTGTCTGCCTACCAGCTTTATATCTTTGGAGGAAAACACAACTCCAAACGAATGCATTATTAAAGGCAGGGAGCCTATTTGGCGGTGCATGACAGCACCAGGCAAGGCACGACGTGGCAACGTTTCCATCGTCTTGCACAGTTCTCCCTCCTCTCTTCCCTTAAAAAGGAAGCCACGTGAGGTGTTTGCCCCCCCCCCCCCCCCCCCCTTCTCTGTCGCGCTCCCTCACTCGGTCTCTCTCTCTCTCTCTCTCTCTCTCTCTCTCCCTCACTCGGTCTCTCTCTCTCTCTCTCTCTCTCTCTCTCTCTCTCTCTCTCTGTCTTTCTGGAACCCTTTCTTGCTGTTTCCCCCTGTGACGGGCTGAGTTGTTTCCCTCTGCTCTGTCCTGCTCGTGTCTCCTCCGCTGTCACACACACAGCGCGGGGGCGCCGCGTATGATGCTGGCATTACCCGTCTCCGTGCAAAGTGCTGTGCTTTCCGAGTGGCAAAGTAGGGGACTGACTAGAATGGCTCCATCGCATACAAAGGAGCATGATCAAACTTAATGTGGGATATTTAGGCCAGCAGTCCCGTTGCGATGTCGTTGTGTTCTGTGCGTACGGGTGTGTTTGTCGTGGGTATGTTGGACAGTGATTCATATCTCAAAGCAGTGATCAGTCAAGCAGCTCAGGCGCTCTAATCTCTGCGGCCACTATCATTTGACTGAGAGGATCCGGAGCTGTAATATGTCTCCCCCACCGAACGATCTGTAACGGTATGATTTGTGCTGACTTCATCCTCGCCGTGGCCCTTTCTATCCCTCCCTCATCCTCTCGTTCGCTCCCTCTCTCTCCGTCTCCCTCTCTCCATCGCCGAGGAGCCTTTGAACAGTGGAAGCCGGTGGAGAGAGCACGAGAGAGAAAGCCCCTCCCCTGATGGATGGCCCTACGGGGGGGGGTTCAGTCCGAGGGGTCTTTGGATGTGCGTTCTGTTCTCCTCCGTCTTGTTCCTGGGAGGGGCAGGGGGGGGGGGGGGGGGGGGGGGGGCGGGCTCAGCAGCCCAGGGCTCTCCCCGGCCCAGGCTAAGCCTTCAGCCTGTGGGCCCTGCCAGAACCTGAGGAGATCCCGCCCCAAGGGACGGAAGGTTGTGTTAGAAGGCACTTTTTGCTGACGTGTAGCCAAAACGTATTGGATGCACTTTCTGAGACGTTACAAAACGCTGAACTCTGGCTATTAGTGTGAGTGCTGTAGCGTATAGAGCAGTTTGCAATCTTCTAACAAAAAAAAGAGTCGTTCATAGTGTGTCCTTACCGACTGGTCGTTCTCTTCTTGTGGTCTTAGCGTTTGATCCCCTTACAATTTGCTCAGTGTTTCTTTTCAACCAAGACATTCCATGTTGTTCTTTTCAGCTGGATTGTTCTGGCCTGTATGGTGTATGTTTTCATGTGCAATAGAAAGACAGATGTTCTGCTGGGCTTTGTGCCCGCGTGGTGACTCACCTAATGGTTCCAGTGTGGGCTGTCGAGGGGGGAAGTGCCAGGCTACGTTAAAAAGTCTTCCCATGAACAGTCAAACGGAGATTAACTTCCTAAAATTCAAAAAAAAAAAATATTGGTATTTATATCTTTTTTTTTGTCTTTACTGTGCCTCAAATTGCATAAGAAGAATCTGTATGAACGATTCAAAAAGGCGTCGGGGCGTCTTGGAAACACGTCCCCTGTTCACGGGCAGAGGAGCACACCCCAGGGGATAAAGCCAGGTCTCCTCCTGGTGGAAGATGATGCGGCACTGAAGGATGAGTTATTAGCTCCGACAGGTGTCTTCTACCGCTCTCCTAGCCAACGCGACCTGATGGGTCCCATCCCTTCACGCTTCACACAGCACAGGGAGACGAAAACAGGGAGGGAATAATTATGCTGCAAAACATAAAGCCAAATGTATACGAACCCCAACAAACAGGAACGAAACAAACTCACAAGGGCTATCAAGACATCAAATCTGAGGTGACACGACTAAATGATTACACTTTTAGCTATGAAGACATTTGTTTTTCACTGCTGTGTTTTATTCTGCTAATTCCCCTGAACCGTTTATTTCTCAGTTTTCAGAATTTGAACAAAGAAATAGATTGAGTCAGTAAAATGGAATAACTCATACTTTCTAAATGAATTACTCGCTTTGTTGGTGTTAACAAATATCTTATACTGATCTATTATATTTCTAGGCAACTGGCAAACTGAATATTCCTTCATTAATATTATGCCAATGTGCCGACAACAAGTAATTTTGCTTGTTTATCTGTCACAAAATATTAGATAGAGAGTTTATCAGAAAACAGAAGGAGTTCTGAGTGGAATTCTAAATGTGAAATTAGCTTCCTGCATGACTCACCGTCTCCTACCCATAAACAGCTCATTATGGCAATGCTGCTTCACCTATTATTACTGCCACAGCTGCAGCCGCTGATTCGACCTCTTCCTGGCCCCCCATTGGCTGCACCTCCCTGCGCGCCATAGCCTTATTGGCTCAGGCTGTGTGTCCGTCACGGTAGTGTGGGAGCGGTACAGACACCCCCAGGGCAGCAGAGAATTACTGCTCAGGAAGCACAAGGGTAGATAAACTGGACAGACAGGCAGCTTCCCACACACATAAACTCCCACCCACCCGATAGAGGGTAGCCAATTTATGTGTCAGTGTGATTGTGGAGCTGAGATTAATGGGGGCCAGAGGGTGGCGCAGACTACAACATCTCCTTTTGGGTTAAGTTTTGGGAAGGATTTTTGTTTTGTTTTTGGTCGCTTTTTCACGTTAAGTTCACAAAGTATCGTTGTGTATATTTGCAATCATATCATATCTCTCCTCCCCTGTGGTAGTTAGAGAGACCGTGTCGACCCGGTGCGATAGTGGGGTCACCACCCCCAGTCGGTTTAGGGTGAACATGACTACCAGGAAGGTTAAATGCCAGAGCGGCCATATCTCTGAGGTTGGGTTGCTGGCTGGAGATAGTAGCTTCAGCAGCCACAGAGTGTGGCTGAGGTGAGCAGAGAGATACGCTACCTTCCACCAGACCACAGCTCCCACCCACTCCCCACAAATGGTTCACAACCAATGGCCCCAAACTGTTCAAGTCTGTCAAATAACCATTCATAACTGTCCTGCTGTCACTATGGCTGCCTCATCGGTGAATCGTTTGTCCAGAGCCCTGTCTACCTATAGTTTCACTACGCCGTGCCTCCACGCTGCAGTAGTGCGTCTCTGAATATGTATTGTCGATGGGGACTGAGGAGGGGGGGGGGGGGGGGCTATTGTTAAGGGCTGATGGATAGCCCTTGAGGTGGCCACCACATTTGCATGATGGACGACGCAGAGGCGTGATCGAGGGTGACACACAAGGCCCCGTGCAGCTGAGCGCGGCGGGGACGACGTTTTACACAAACTCAACAGCCTTCGTTTGCACATCCGTTGGATTTGCACACGAACTTCAGATCACTCCGACTTTTGAGCGATGGGAAATAGTGAAGCCGGTTATGCTGCGTGTGTCTTCAGAATACGGTGCCAAGCGAGTTGTGTGTTGGCACTGAAGTCGGAGAACACCCAGACTCTATCTGGCAAGCAGTTTCAGATTAAGTTTAGTGTTCTGCTCTGCTTTAGTAATACAAATATTGCCTTCACTGCTTTCCCCTTTTCCATATTTTTTTTTTATGCCAAGAAATTAAATCGAGATAAGAGGAAGAGAGTGAGATGGCTGCTTGACAATTTTTTGTTTATCGTTCATCTTTGAAACGGTGAGACTGTGCAGGCTTTTTCCCTTGCCTTGTTTCAACTGTTACACAAGCCCTATTACGTACGTCTGCCTTGGCAGCCCTCCTTGGCCTAGACCTGGGAGCCTGGAGAAATTATGTCAGAAAGCATTAACTAGCATGTGTTGTGTTTTAATCACCGTAGTCGGAGGTGGGCCTTGTGGTTTAATGTGTACACTGGAGTACTTCGGAGACTTCGTTCTGTCGGTATGCATGCTTGCATGTGTGTCTGTCTGCATGAGGTGTGCGTTCGTGCATAAATGCCTGTGTGTTCACTGAATGTTATTTGGTGAATATGAGGGCACAGTTGTTATTATTGGGGGTGAGTGTCACACTAAGCGGACTGTAAACTGTGTTGTTTGTATGTTGTTGTTTTTTTTCTTCCGTGTCTGCCTTTGTATTCCCTAGACCGCGGCTACTGTGACTGTGGGAAGTGTGAGTGTGACGAGGACTGGTCCGGAGAGGCCTGCCAGTACCAGGAGGTGTGCGACCTCACCACCAAGCAGAGCAAGGAGCTCTGCCGCAACCCTCAGGGAGTGGTCTGCTCCAACGCAGGTACGCCTCGTCAACGCTCTCTGTCCGACGCTCAGTATATCCAGACACATAAGCACAGGATTAGACATCTATAAACCGGAGCGTTGTGCTGGAGCCATTTAGGATTCCTCCACGCGTCCTCAGCCATAACAAGATTCAGTATTTAAGCGGCCCTGGTGCTCTCCCTGAGTCGGCCAGGTCTGCATGGTATATTATGCATGCAGACATACTCGGTTTAGCAGTGGCAAAGCGAAGCTCCACACTGTGAGGCGGTGGCTGGGTTAAGGTTGTTCTGCTCTGACTGACAGCACTGTGCCCCATCTGGGTAGACCCATACCGGCATTGCTCACCTGTCCCCCTTAGGCTAAATAGAGTGTTTGTGTATATGTGCACACGATTGTCTTTGTGTGTGTGAGTGCGCGCTTGCACCTAATGTGTGATCTGCTGGCAAGACAGATCAGCGTGTGTGAATGCAAATACACTCGCAGCGTGCAGTCAACCCGCCCCGCAGCCCCCAAACCAAAAATCACTCCCTTGGTCGCACCCCACACAAACACACAGACACGCACGCACTCACACACACACACACACACACACACACACACACACACACACACACACACAGACAGCAGTCTAGTCCTCGTGTCACAAAGTCACACAGCCCCCTCCCTAATGCACATCTGCAAACCAGCTGGGTCCTTGCCCCCTGAAGTGCATCACATCAGCAGTCAGACAGCCATAGCTGATCCCCACATCCGTCCCGTCAGCCCGTGTGCACTCCACACAAACAGACAGACAGACAGACAGACAGACAGACAGACAGGCAGGCAGGCAGGCAGGCAGGCAGACAGACAGACAGGCAGACAGACAGACAGACAGACAGACAGAGTCAACGCCCAAACACCCAAACGCCACCTGAGAGGTCCACCAGTCCAAGCGAGCAGAGACCAGTCCAGGATGCAGGTGGAGTGACTTGTGCATGTGTGTGACAGGCTCCTGCCACTGCGGCAGCTGCGCGTGCCACAACCCTGACGGCAAGGGACTGGTGACAGGCCGCTTCTGTGAGTGTGACGACAGCGAGTGTCTGGACGAGGACACAGGAGAGGTGTGTGGAGGTAGGCTCCCCTTGATGCTACTAGCTTGATAAAATATCTGCTGTTGTTGCGACATTGCTGTCCACAGACGTCACTTAAGGAACATTGTTTAAATGAAATCAGGATAAGGAAATGTATTTCAAAAATTTTGTAGCATATCACCTCTATTAGAAAAACAGACACATGCTCAATATGGTATGGTTAAGGTTATTTAGGAAGTTAATTGTTAAGTTAATTGAACCACCCCTTGGTCTTTGCTATACCATCGCCGTTCCCCCTTAGGTTCGCTATCCTCTGCGTGTAAACCGTAATTAACTATTTTGTAATTTCATTTGGAAAGCACCTGATGGTCCCAACCCATTACAGCCTTTTAAAGAACAGAGACCACCAAAGTGTCCTAGGATCTGAAGTAGCCAAGCCAAATTAACCACCTTAATTAACGCTGACGCTCACATAGGCACACTATGAATGGTCTTTTATGGAAAGAGCATTGCAATTAACCTTTGGTTGATGGGCAGCGTTGTACTGTTGTAGCCGGTCTGGGCTGCAGCAGTACCCGAGCAGCTAATTAGTTTGTGTAATGATACTGACAGGGTACAAATCATTCGTGAAGGTGCATTCTCTTCCACTTCCAGGCCACGGCCAGTGTTACTGTGGAAACTGTTACTGCGCCGCCGGTTGGCATGGAGACAAATGTGAATTCCAGTGTGACATCAGCCCGTGGGAGAGCAAGCGGAAATGCACATCTCCAGATGGCAAAATCTGCAGCAACCGAGGTCTGTATTTGAGAGAGCAAAATGGAAATGCGTTGCATATTGTTTTCACACGGTCAAAGCTAGAATGCTTGGCACACGTACTGTCCAAGATGATGCTGTGATTGATAATATAATCTGAGCGTGACATCAAGAATCCCAATGAACACCAATGCCTGTGGATCGCATTTGAAATGTCTTGTCAAGCATATTCCAGAGGTGTAGCCTAGGGATTAAGGGCTCACGTCAGACAACAGAACATCTCTGTCCAACCAGCGGTGAGAAGATCATCTTACTTAACCTTAAAAAGTACAGATCCAAAAACCCATTGGTATCACATCATTCCGAAACATTTAACACCTTTCAGGATGAATACAGGGGAACATTGAGATACGTAAAGATTGATACGTCAGACAGAATGAGTGAGAGAGTAAGAGAGAAAATAGAAAGAATGAGAACCATAAAAAAGAGAGCAGGCCAAAATCCCCCTTTTTTTTATTCTGTCGAATTTCATCAGTGGTTGGACAGGTAGCTAGGCAGGCAGGCGGGAAGGCTGGCAGGCAGGTGTAAAAAAAAAAACGCTTCGCCATCCCAGAAGAAATGATCCCGGGAGGGTTCAGGAAAGCTCTCTCAAATGAATTACAGTGGAACGGCGGAGGAGTGGCTAAGTGGTGCATGGACTGAGCCAAAGTGCGCCGCTCAGCTTCTCATTCTGTGGTCAAGTGCTCTGCCGACACCGTGTGAGCGCACGTCAACGCCATTCCAACCTCTCCTTCTCCCAGGCCCTCAGCCCTGCTGGAACCCTCGGTGCTCGGCCTCTCAAGTCGAAGAGCTCAGAGAAGAAGAAAAATGTTTGTTTTTAATGAGTTACACATTGTTTTTTTTTTTACATTTGAAAAGGCGCGGCATGCCAAAAACCAAAACGATTTAAACACAAACGTGTGTGTGTGTGTGTGTGTGTGTGTGTGTGTGTGTGTGTGTGTGTGTGTGTGTGTGTGACTTTTGGTGGGAGTGAAACCTCACGCGCTCGTAACCTCGCTGTTAACCGTCCGTGGATACCAGGCTTAGTGAGGAGAGGGGCAGAGTGGGCTACAGGAGCCTTCCCAAGCATGTTTTTTAGTTGAGACTGCCTCCCAATCAGAGGGGGATCAAGGTAAATGGGTACACAAAGAGGACGCTGATTGCAGCGGCCCGTAAAGAAATGGCGGAGCTGTTATTTATAGGCCTGCGACGTGCCTGTGTTCTCTCTCCCCCGTGCCATTCCCCTACTATTATCTCTCATCTCCTGCTCCTGCTCTGAATAGCGCCATGATTTGACTGGCAGCTCTCAGTAGATGACTCCCTATCATCCCCCCCCACACACACACACACACACACACACACACACACACACACACACTCCCTGTTAGCTTCCTCCTCCTAATAATAAGATTCTCCAAATTGGCATGCCGTGGAGATTCGAACAAGCAAGCACCGCTATGGGCTAAATGTGTGCGTCTAGAAAAGAGATCCCTGACTGAATCCTTTGACATTTTAGACGATGTGCTTGTCGTTCGACACCAGAGGAGCGAATGGATGTGTAGGGGAAGCAGAACAACAACTTGTTTGTGTTCTTGTGCGAGTGCCCCCACGATGTCTAAAAGCGCACACAAAGGTATTTGCTGGGTAGAAAGAAGGCAAGCTCAAAGAGGCACAGTTGATCTTTTCGGAAAATAACATTACCAGTGAAGGTGCAACCAGCATTTCTCTTTTTGTAACAGAGACTTACCGTCACTGACAAACGTGAAATGATTGTTATTGCCGGAGCCGCGGGGTTCTGGAGGTGGGGAGTCTTATCTGGGGCCCGGGGCCAGGTCTGCCACGCGATGGGCCAAGCCCAGGTCATGCCAGCTGGCCCGGCTCCCCCAAGGCTCCCCCCCTGCTCTGTCACCGCTGATAAGAGAAAATGGGATTTCCACTGGCTGCAGCCTCGCCAGTCTACTGGCTTAGTTAGTCAACAGAGAGAGCGAGAGAGAAGGTAAGAGGGAGAGGGAGAGAGAGAGAGAGAGAGAGAGAGAGGAGATAGAGAGAGAAAGAGCGAGAGAGGGGGGGGGGGTAGAGGGATGGAGAGAGAGAGAGAGGGGGGGTGATGGAGGGAGGGAGGGAGGGAGAGAGAGGTATTTCCCCTTTTCCGTCTTGACGACGGGGTCTCTCCACCTTGCCCCGCGGGTCTGTTTCGTCGAGGCTTGCGGAGCCCAGGGGAACGTCATGGCAGCCTCTCCCACAAGCCGCCAGGCCACTGAGGTTTGGAGCAGCTCACTGTGGTGTTCTCAAACTCGGCCTCTAACATAACAGTGCTCTTCCGTACAAAGGCTTCCCTTCATTTCGCCCACACAACCACATGGCAACGATAGGCCACCTGTTTGCTCTTGAATGCTTCTGAAATGCTCGGGGTTGACTTCCGTTTCAATTGATGCTCGTCGGGTAGGTTGACGTGTTTGTCCTGGTCGTGTGCAGGGAACTGCGTGTGCGGGGAGTGCACGTGCTACGACATGGACCCGTCGGGAGACTGGGGAGACATCCACGGAGACACCTGCCAGTGTGACGAGAGGAGCTGCCACGCCACCTACGACAGATACGCCGATGACTTCTGCTCCGGTCGGTAGAGCTCCTCCACTAGAAGGATGTGTGTAGATCGTTGTAACAACGTGGGGAACCCTTTTCCCCAGGGTTCGAGTTATAATCTGAGACTTGTGGGGGTCTCTAACGTTGGTGGTGGATATAAATAATAGCTTAACCGGTGCACTATAGTGGCGACCCCCACAGACCCCCACAGACTTTACTGCTTTCTTGGGAGCTCAGACCCCTCCTAATGGGAGCTCAGCTCCCTCTGGCTCCCACATAACTCGAACCCTGCTTTTCCCATTGATGTAAACACATATATCTGTCAAACGTGTTCTTCAACCTTCTTTAGAAGGATATTCCACCAACATTCTTTGACCACATTACCCATGAGTCAGCAGTAAAGGACCAGAACTAACCTCCATCTGGTTTTGATTGTTCCCTAGAACTTTACCTCAAAGATTCTTGTGACCTTAAAGATTCTTACAAAAACAAAATGTGACGAATAACAACCTCTTGCCTATTATTTTCGGTGACAATTAATTCTGTCATTTATTTCAGCATCAAGTGCCTGGAGCACTTTGGGACACAGCCTTTCATGTCCTCAGCTCATTGTTTGTGAAAATGACGTCACATTATGTAAAACGTGCGCCCCACGCTGTCGCCCTCTCCTCCTCTCTTTCTTCTCTTCCCTGGCGTGTCTTTCCATCTCTCCATCCTCCTCCGCCCATAGAGCAGGTGTAATCAGAGCTGCTCATCCGTTGGCTTAGGGGCACAGACAGACAAAGCCCGTCTAGCGATCCCCCCGCAAAAAACTCTGAAGTCTCTCTCATCTTCTTTCCAATCTCCGTCCAAGCCTTTGTTTACCGCTCTCCCGCTGCGCTCCGAGACCACCCCTATCAATCCTCATCCCTGCCATCATCCCACTTCTTCTTCTCCAACCCTGCCTCCATTAGCGACTCAACGCTCTGTGACCTTTCACACACTTACCTTCTGACGTGTTTAACACCCCCCCCCCCCCCCGCCCTCCTTCCCCTTCCTCTCCCCCTCCCCCACTGCCGCCCTCCTCCCTCGGCCCCCTCTCCCCGCGGCAGGTCACGGCCAGTGCAACTGCGGGAGGTGCGACTGCAAGGAGGGCTGGGACGGCGACAAGTGTGAGCACCCTCTGTCCTGCGCGCTGTCCCTGGAGAGCAGCCTGAAGAAGTGTCGGGGGACGTCCAAGCTGCCCTGCTTCGGACGAGGTAGCCACGGTTGTCATAGCTACGGTGTGGGGGGGGCGGGCAGCGGGGGAGGGGGGGGGATTCTGCTGAGCCCTCTGTATACAGTGCAGGGCTATTTTTCAGGGCAGGGCTGCTTTTCTGTTGATCCCTTACAATAATGTC
>JAPMUY010001305.1:125000-170000 GCA_026901105.3 Galaxias olidus
CCTCTTTCTCACATTTGTTTTTACGATCCATCCCTTCAGTCTCCGCTCCCCGGCCCCACTTAATCATTCCCTCTCCATGGCAATACCGATGAGCAAATGTTAATTCCTCCATAGCTCTGTGCACACAGACCTGGCACTGGATGAACCCTCCCTCGTCTGAGCACGCTGCCCGGCTCCGTCGGCCTCCGAGCGCTGCGGATCGCCCGGCGCGGAGTCGGGCCGCGGGCCGCGTGGAAGGCGGGGGGGGGGCAGCCCGATCGAGAGAGAGAGCGCGTGCGGCGTCGGTGTCGCTCCCTCCGTTGATGCAATTAACTGCTCGCCCGGGCCGGCTGATTGGGGCGGCCATGCGTGGTCGGCTGATCCGTGTCGAGGCTACCCCGGCTACCCCCCCACCCACCCACCGCCCTTCTCCTCTGCTCAGTCTGCTGCCCACCCAGCCCCCTCCCTCCCCACAGAGTGACAGACTCCGGCTTCCCTTCCCCAGCAACAGCAGCCCCGCCCACCCACCCTCGTCCACGTGGACGTGACCACGACGGAGACGGGCGAAGGGAGGGAGGGGGTGATGGACAGAGAGAGAGAGGAGAGAGAGAGAGAGAGAGAGAGAGAGAGAGAGAGAGAGAGAGAGAGAGAGAGAGAGAGAGAGAGAGAGAGAGAGAGAGAGAGGGAGAATGCAATATGAATTTGAAGAGATTGACAGGTAGGAAGGAACACCACACTGGGTGTGAATATTAATATCATATCATGAGCAGGGTACGATTCATATACACCAGGTACGTATGAGCTACTGGGATTACTTTCATAATGATATCACACTCACTGTTAAAACATATCTGCCTCCTTTTAGGTACATTTGGAAATGACCTATAGAGATAACTATAACCCATACCGGTCCCATTCTGAATAATGGTTGGCGACCTCTTACTGTCCAGGATTAGGGTTTCTTAGGAGTTATTAATGACGAAAAACAGGGGTTGTTATTGGTTATGATTGCCTGTGACACTGCCATATCAATGCCCTGCCCTTAACATGGCGGCGATGAAAGGCGCTGTCCCTCTTCATCATCTCCTCCTCCGCCGCTCTCTAATGAGGTGTCAAGGTGGGGAGCGATCAATCAACGCTACAACAGCCTTGACGTGATTCAAATTAGTGTAAGCACCGCATGAGAGATTCAAAAGGTCCAAACAAAATCAAAGTGTGTGTGTGTGTGTGTGTGTGTACGTGTTCATAAACCTGTGTTTGCGTGAGTGTGTGTGTGGGGTGTGTGTGTGTGTGTGTGTGTGTGTATGTGGGTGTGTGTGTGTGTGTGTGTGTGTGTGTGTAGGCGTGTAGGTGCTGTGGAAGCATGGCTTTCAAGTATTGGAGTGTTTTCTCCTCCCATGGGAATCAGACGCGTTTGATAAAAGCCATTAATTTGTTTGTGTGTTCAGAACTTCTGCAGCATTGCCAGCCCATTAAACCGACCGAGAGACTGGTCGCCTCTTTTAACCAATTAGTCGTGCCTGTGTGTGTGTGTGTGTGTGTGTGTGTGTGTGTGTCTCTCTCTGTGTGTGTGTGTCGCCTCGTTATTTTTAACCAATTGCCAGGACGAACTCCTTCATACCAATTCCTGTGTGTGTGTGTGTGTGTGTGTGTGTGTGTGTGTGTGTGTGTGTGTGTGTGTGTGTGTGTGTCTCTCTCTGTGCGTGTGTGCGTATGCGTGTGTCGACGTGCGTGCGGCTCCGTCTCAGGTCACGGCTTCTGCTCCTGCGGACGGTGCATCTGCGAGGCCGGCTGGTTCGGGAAGCTGTGCCAGTTCCCTCGGACCTGCGCCATGAGCGACGGCCAGAGCAAGGAGCTGTGTGAGAGCGCCGACGGGGTCCTCTGCAGCGGGAAAGGTCCAAAGCTCCTTCTCCTCCTTTGTGTCCTTGTTTAACTATGTCCTGACGTGTCGGATTCATCCCGGGCTGTTCCGTGGCACCCGGCGACGGACATAACTCAACATGTCGACAGGGGCGTTCCGACCGACTGGGAGTTGATGCTCCTCTCACTATGTGATCTGTGGGGAAAGGACTGTCAAGGGTTTCTCTCTCTCTCTTTCAGTCTCTCTCTCCCTCTCTCTCTCTCTCTCTCTCTCTCTCTCTCTCTCTCTCTCTCTCTCTCTCTCTCTCTCTCTCTCTCTCTCTCTCTCTCTCTCTCTCTCTCTCTCTCTCTCTCTCTCTCTCTCTCTCTCTCTCTCTCCCTCTCTGGTCGTGGTCAGTCGGTGGGGGGAGTGTGAAAAGACAGCACCAGCAGCCTGGCCTTCCCCTCAGGGTTGCAGCCTTGAAAGGGAAGCGGGTTGGTGGGGATTCATTCCCACCCTGCTCCGCCTGCCTCCCTGCCCACTCTTAACATCTTATTATCCAGCCGGCGCCCTGCTGCCCTTGAGCCGCGGAAGAAGAAACGCTGACAGGAGGAGGAAGAGGAGCGGGAGGCAGCGAAGAGGATCCGCTCATTTACAGTGAGCTGGTGTGGGCAGGCTCGCTGGCTGCCGAGGACAATAAGAGCCAATGAAGCCCGGGGGCCGTTTCATATTAGCTCGGGCCGAGGCCATTTATCTCTTCAGAGCTAAGGAGGTATTTTCAGGCAACACCGTGCAACTCAGCAGTGGCTGGGGTGTGGAGAAAGTTGAGGCGAAAGAGACAGAGTGTGATTTTACCTCACAAGTTGTGAAGTCTGTACCTGCCGTTGGGATAAAAAAAAATGCACCGTGTGTGTGTGTGTGTGTGTGTGTGTGTGTGTGTTGGGTAGGTTCGTGCCACTGTGGTCAGTGTATGTGCTCTCCTCAAGACTGGTGGCTGTCTGGGGAGTTCTGCGAGTGTGATGACAGAGAGTGTGACCAGCATGATGGCCTCATCTGCACAGGTACAGCATGAAACACACACACACACACACACACACACACACACACACACACACACAGAGAGAAACTGCACAGTGCCAGGTTTTCTCCCTGTTGCACCATTGTTAATGGGCTTGGCCAAATGTCAGAACTGAGGGTAGAGACGGGAGAGCTGAGACAACCCTGAGCAAACCCACCCAGGTCAGGAAAAACATACACACACACACACACACACACACACATACACACACACACACACACACACACACACAGACAGACAGACAGACAGACAGACAGACAGACAGACAGACAGGCAGACACAATACAAGATCATTGTACTCTGCACCCTCAGGTCCACATGAGCTGTCTCCTCTCCCCTGATAATGGAAATCCCAGTGAATGTTCAGAATGCATTCTGCCCCTGGGGCCTCATTTGGACAGCTGTTTAGAAGCACTGCTCTTATTGGCCCCGTGACTCAAGTGGTGGCCGTGGTGTCACTCAAACGCGCTTCGCTAGGCCAAGATTTTGGCGAATGTTCATTAGCAACGAGTGAGAAGAGCAGGGAAAAAAACAAACTATTTGTGTATGTGCCAGTTAAACGCTAGTGATTACCATATTAATGATTAGGGCATATGTCATTATTACCATATGCATGAGGATTATTGAAATCATATTTTTTCATGTTTCAGAGAAAAAAAAGGGTTTTGTACCGAGGGGCTGAATATGCAAATCCAAACAAACAAAGTGGCTCTCCCCCTCCCAAGGTAGTAGTAACGCAGTCAACCTTTTTGAATTATAACGATGAAAAATGTGCCAAGTTTGCCTGTCATTTTGCATCAAGGAATTTCACGGAGTCTTCAAAGCTGTTTATTCCTATTACACACACAATTGAAGAGTGATGTAGAAAATCCAATGTATTAGGAATGTTAATTTTCTGCCCCAAAGTCCATCACTTCAGCAGCAGCCTCAGCTGCAAGACACACACGCTGGTTTGCCCATCTGCCCCAAAGGTAGACAGTCCTGTCAAACTAATTACAACCCTCAGTCATCCCCGGAAAAACGACGAAACGTTTTTGTCAGAGACGTGGCACCCGCATCATATAAGCTCTGCTAAACGCTGTTTGTTTAGTTCATTAACACATTGTTTTCAAAAACGTGTAGGAACTCGGTAAACGACTGCCAAAAGGAATTTGTGTGTGCATTTTGAAATGGACCGGTAAAGTCATTAGCTCTGGAGACCCGGCCTGTCAGAAGCGGTGGTGTGTGGAGACGGGTCGTGGGGCCTCAGTGGTTCAGGGCCTGCGTAGGGAGCCTCGTCACCTGGGCTAAATGAGAAACGCCCGTGGGTCCGCCAGCTCTGGCCCCTGGCCCCAGTCGGTCACAGTCGACTCAGACAATTAAAAGGAGGCCCTGCTCTCTGGACTTTCACATGGGGGGTACGGTTGATAGGGGGGGGGGTGCCCCACATCCCCTCTCCTCCTGCCTGCATGCTGCTCTCATCTCCTCCGTGTCTCCCGTCGACTCTCCTCCCATCTGCCATGCCATGCGATGGACCCCTCCTGAGCTGCGTGACAGGCAGGCAGGCAGGCAGCGAGCGAGGGTCCCCCGTCAGCATGACATGTGGGAGCAACAGAAGAGAGGGCCAGGTGAACTCTGAGTCACACCCAGAGAGGCCTGTTAAAGCAGCGTCGTCAGGCCAAAGGGGGGGCAGAGCCCAGCCACAGCCACACTCAGGGCTTATGTTCTGAAGAGAGGAGAGAGAAAACAATGCCGTGTACGTTTTAGCAACAAAAAAAAAATGAATGTATTCTATGTTTAGAAGTCTGCTGCAGAGAAAAACAGTATGTCAAAAGCTCCCGCAATCCCCGAGAGCAGGGCCCTTTCCACGAATCTGTGACTGGG
Source organism: Galaxias olidus (assembly GCA_026901105.3). Lineage (NCBI taxonomy): Eukaryota > Metazoa > Chordata > Actinopteri > Galaxiiformes > Galaxiidae > Galaxias > Galaxias olidus. The sequence continues at coordinate 129,761 of JAPMUY010001305.1, forward strand.
AGGGTCTGTTAGGGAGCCGCGGGTCCCCGGCACAGTCCTCCACACCCGCAGCCGGGGTGAGAAAAGAGGAACCTTGTGGAAGGTCAGGCGTGACGGAGCACCTCCCCTCGACTCACAGCTTCTCCTCTCACCTCTCCTCCCAGGGAACGGAGCGTGCAACTGCGGCAACTGTGACTGCTGGGACGGCTGGACGGGGAACGCCTGCGAGATCTGGGTGGGGGCCGAATACTAAGGAAGGACGACGCTCCGCCAGAGAGGGAGGCAGGGAGGGGAAGAGCAACGGCCAGGCAACGTCCACATCACCCCAGGAGAGGGTGGAGGGTCTGACATGAAGCCAAGGTCAAACTGGGACATAATTCGACTTTCAGATTTCTGCGTACTATAACTTGTATAACTGTGTTCATTGTACTGGTTACAAAGTTGTTTTTTTTTTTTTTATTCGATTTGTGTTTCGTGTGCGAGACAAACCAAAACATAGCGGAAGCGAGAGCATTTTTGTGTAGCACATTGCAATGTAACCCCTTTATATGTTCCCAATGCAATTATATGTATGAAAACTGTTGTTTATATAGGATGCTCACATACTCAAGAAACATATTTAGTAAAAGGATGCAGATACAATAACAGAATCCAAAAAAAGGGAAATGTGTTATTATTATTATTAGCCTTTTTTTCCACGCAGAATTGTTTGTTGTTGGAATATTATTAATTATGATCATTTGTGCATTTTGATAGAACCTGCTTCATCACAAATTGGACCGTTCTCAAGTCAGGTGTATCATTTGAGCTTTTTTATTAGTTTTTTAATAATAAAACATTGAATGTGCCGCATGACACAACATTTTGCATGGAAAACAATGCAAAGACCTTAATCATACATGGTTATAAATATGATATAACATGACATAATTCTGATGGGCATACTTGCAATGGTATATATATATATATATTTGAAAATAAATAATTTTAACAGTGCCGACTCTTTCCCATTTCCTGAAAACAACGTAGCCGTCAAATTCATGCCATGAAACCCACAGGTACATGAGAACAGTCATCCTCACTCAAGGTAAGATTTAGTTGAGACAAAAATAAGAGAGGAAAAGGAACATCCACAGCTCATAGATCAAACAGTGGCCTGCTGGAGGTTAGGGTCAAAGGTCGCGTGAGCTCAGCCTCAGTGCCACAAGAGTCCAGTTCTTGTCATGTAATTGAATTTATACTTTGGCCTTGTCATGCTTTTAGTACTAGCCAGCTCCTCAATTTATCCCATCAAAATGACAGGTGCAATAATATACTGCACACTATATTGCATTAAGTATGTTACTGACATTACAGTACAACTTTATATTCATATTTTATTCATTATGTTGTATGTGTATACAACAAACATAAACTGTACAGTGCAGACAAACCTGTTGCATATATGTATGTAAAATTAGCGGTACATACCAACAGTTCTTGATACATATAGCCTACTACATGCAGTTCATCAATGCCATCCTCTCCCCATGCAACCAATGGGATAACGAACCAAAAGTTGTTGAAGACGTTACACCAAACGTGTCAATTAACTAGCCAAAATATTATCCATTTAACAAATCTGAAGGAAGAGAACCAGGAAAAACGAAGGTATTCAATGACAGTTGCTCAGAGGGATCTTGGATCGACATCACGCACAACCCGTGTACAAGATAAATAAAGCAAACCAACATACAAACAAAATGGTGGCTACAGGGTGATTTACATCAGCCATTTACAAAAATAAATTCCGCCTCTTGAGGGAATAGTCAGCTAGTATGCAGGGCCTAAATAGCCCAGCATGTAGAGTTCATTTATGGGGGAAATGACTGGTTGTAATGTGGAGAAAGCAGACCAACATCAAACCAAAGAGGCTCCTTTGTATAGAACGGCCTTTAAAATCGCAGTAGCAAAGTATTTAGGTCTAACTAATGTGCTTCAACCTCCCTTTAATCATAAAAGTTAGCTCATAATCCCAATAATCTTTGGAAATTAAATTACCCAAAACAATTGTAATATAACTTGCAATTAACAGCATACAGGAGCGTCGGTGTTCAGTCTACTTAACATTCTAAGTCTTACCCACTAAAACGATAAGGAAAATCGATAAAGCAAGAAACATTCTATACTGTACATCTGCTGATAGAATGAGATAAATGTTGATCAATTGCAGTCATAAAGTCGGGGTGAAATGAAAGCAGTAAGTGCACGGAGCAGTCACTATGAGTGTGCCATAGCCTATAACATGCCCATTGTACTATCCTATCGCTACTAGTCATAATTTTTATCAGGATAGTAACTAAATCTAAATCAAACGCTGCCCACTATAGAAATGCATGCACGTGACTATTTCAAAGTTGTCCGTACGCTCTCTGAGATGAACCCCCATAACGCCGTGACCTTTCCCCCCAGTCCCACCAGGGCCTGCAGCCAGTGGACTCTCCTGTGATCCGTGCACTCAGACCTAATCCAAAATACATTTCAATTTGCCAACTTTGATGAATCGTCTCAGGATTACACTGTAGAACTGACTTGTCAGTTCCCCCGTTCGGGCCCTGGCAGAACGAGTGTGGACGTGGAGGTGTGAAGAGAAGTTGTTGAGTGAATCTGCTACTTACCCTACTAAAGGTTTGTGGCCGGATGTGGAGTCGTAAACCCAGTGTTCTGTGTAGCACATGTTGCATGCTGGGGATCGTGGTCTAAACAGGCATGTGATAGGCTAAGATGAGAGGTACTGGACTCTGCATGCTGAGCTTTGAGAAAAATCGTCTGGTAATATCTCAGAATAACTAGTCTTACGTTTCTAATAGTAAATTCCCCGTAGGTCTTTTTTTTTTTACAGTGAAAACGTTATAATGTAAGCCATCATTTGGATTACTGCGGCAAGAAGAGAGAACACAATACCAATCTTGCCCATGCTTTAGTTTGCTTAACAAAATGGGAGGTGCAGCCAAAATGAATGGCGTGTACTCACATCCAACCATGTTCTGCGGACACGAGTAGACACTTTCCTAAAATGTCTGCCGTTGCTGCACTTGGACTAATGGAGCCACAACCTCTAGGTCATAGTTCAGAGGAGTCTGCAGGCGAGGGACCGAGGCCTACAAGGCCTAAAGATATTCCTAGAGCCCACGCTCTAAAAGAAGATTAACGAAAAATAGATTTTAGGTTTCTATTTACCAGAGGAGGAGACGGAGTGTACGCTGGTGGGATTAGACAGTGATATGTATACACCACTCCTTACAGCGCTCGCCCACACATGCAGCTGGTATAAGAGTGTGTGTGTGTGTGTGTGTGTGTAGGTGTGTGTTGGTGAAGGTGTGTGTGTTTGTGTGTGTGTGTGTGTGTAGGGGGGTGCTTCTGACATTGATTGCAGTGGGTGTAATTAGCACTTCATCAACTATGATTGCGGAAGCTATCAGCAAGCCTCGACTGTCTTTGCCAAGCCATAAAAAAAGCAGGATTCTTACTCTCCCTATCCCCACAGACAGTCAGTACATCTGTTTTGTGGTGTTGTATGCGAGTGTGTGTGTGTGTGTCTGAGTGTGTGCGGTTGTGATTTTTAGGTGAAACAAAAGGGTTACTTCGTTTGTCAGCGGATCATACCGCGTCGGCAGGAACGTGTGCACTAAGAAAACCACACGGTGCCCCTGCAAAACCACATGACAAAGAGTGAAGGCTGGGAGGAGGGAGCGAGAGAGAGAGAGAGAGAGAGAGAGAGAGAGAGAGAGAGAGAGAGAGAGAGAGAGACGGGAACATACTGGTATAAAATAGAGGATGACAGTCCAAGTATTTACTCTCTCTGTACAGAATCTAGCCCAGGACATAGCTGGTGCGCTGCGGTATAGAAAATAGATCTGACAGGAAACACACGCTCGGCTGCAACTGGGAACGTCGAGGGAGTGGTCGGAGAAGAACCGTCAGCAAGCAGGGAGCCCAGTGCGGCTGTACGCGCGGATCCTCACAGTCATCGAGGGGGTTCCAAAGGCTTTCCATGTCAGGTCAGACATTCCTTGATCAGAGTCACTCTCCCCCCCCGTAGCCAACTGACAGTTGACTAGGCCTCTAAATCCATCCGCCCGTGATGAAACAGCTGAAAAGAGGGAGGAGGGAGGGAGAAGTGGGGGTTGGGAGAGGGAAGGAGGGATCGTTCGCCCGGATCGGGTCCACAGAAGAGTAAAAAGGAGGGTTTGGAGTCCAGTTTTGACAATCCCTGCCTCCATGTTGTCCCCCTGTGAGCACACACACACTGGCCTGGCGGAGGGGGCTATGTGGGGGGCTTATCGGGCTTGCTGACGGGCTTGCCTCCGTTCATGACCGCGGGCTCGCTTGTGCTTTTACTGGGGAGGGGTGGCGGGGGTGGCGCGGCTGCTTTGGGCACAGTCTCTCCGACGTCATGCAACGATGGCTCTCTGTACATGGCAACTGCAGGAGGAGCAGAGGGAGAGCAGACAAGAGATAGGAGATGTGAGTGAGGAGGAGAAAACAGTGTGCATTTTTTTTTTTAAAACCAACGGATTTTTGGAACCTTTCCTTTTTAGTTACTATTTTTACCTCCAAAATCTAATACTGCATTATTATCTGTCATTAACAAGGCAGATAACGAGTGTGAGTGAGTGATCATCTAGTTTTAAAGTCTTGTTCCGTAAAAAAAAAAAAAAGGAAACGATTCCAAAAACCCAGCACACAGGCATTACGCCCAGGATACCATCCTTCAAGGGGGGGGGGGGACACACACACAATCACATTATTCTTGGTAACAACATTCCGCTTGGCACACGCCTCTTCTTGCCTCTTTTCTTCTCTGTTCGGGGGAACGCGGGCAGATAACTCAGATAACAATGTGCAAATGAGCAGCAGACGCAGCGGCGGCGGCGTCATTACCCAGCACCTTGACAGCTCAGGACGGCAGCTGTGTCACTGTCACGCGACCGACTCTGTGGCTTAAGTAAGTAATGGACACAAATCGGGCCCGGGGCTGCGGGGGGGGGGGGGGGGGAGTGATACGCACGTCTGCGGGCACGCCGTAAAGCATCCCCATTTCATGGCCCCGCAGACAGAGCTGTCACGTCCCCAATATGCTTACGGCCGTAATATATCAGGCGTAGATAAATAGTCGGGGCGTGTGAAGGGGCTGGGGTTGGCCATCCCTCATACAGGGGGGGGGGGGGGGGTTCTTACCCTGGTGTGTACACGTACTAAGAGACAGGTTCCCACCAGGGGGCGGGGCCCACTAGCATCTCAGGACCTGCGGGGTCCATTTTCTAGCCCTCAACTCAGCGAAGGATTGATTGCGGTAGAATAACGTGGCATTCACACGATCACAGCCCATAAACCCCCACAGCAAAATAGAGGACTTACCTTCTAATGGCTTGGGCAGGAAGTGGGCGGCTGGCTTGGTTTTCTTCACCCTGTTTCCCTTCATGGGTTGGCCCTCTTTATTCAGCCCCAGGAACCAGGCTCTCCCCGACTCCTGCTGCCGGTACAGCATGGACGAGTAGATCACGTAGTAGTTCTCAAACACCGACTCTTTGAACTTGCACTCCGCCGTGAAGAGCTCCTGCGGGCGGAAACAAACGTCGCATGGGGCCTTAGAACAGAACACCAAAGATGGCCGAGCAGAAACCTTTGTGAACGGACGGGAGGGAGCCCAACAGCTGATGTGGAGAGCCACCACATGTGCAGAGAAAGGGGAAAGGTGAAATCCAGCAAAGAAGTCACGTCTACGATCCCTTTTGGAACACGCAGCCGCCATGTGGAGGTCACCAAGACAAACGTCACATTTGCTTCCTGGTACTGGTAGAGCGGCTCAGAGTAATGCGAGGGGAGGGGTCGGAAACTGCCTTTGCCGGGTAACGTTGACCCCATACGTCCACCTGTCGTGAGAAAAGCAAGCGCTGCACTGAACAGCGGTCAGGTTAAAGTAGCCGGTCCAACAGGCTGTAATGGGTTGTGCTGCCAGGGTGCCGAGGACGGGACCGTCCGCTCTAATAACATCCACTGTCCCTCCAGTGTTTTTACCTAACCTTAACATCCGGCTCAGTGTCTCTGTTTCACCCTAGCGATATTCAGAAGAACACGAATAGTATTACTCCAGGTTAGGCTCTGACCTCAACGAGTTGTCCATGAGAAGCCAAAAACACAACATGGTGGGTTATATATAACAAATGTACAGGCATGACCAATACTTCGTTGATAAACCGTTTCTGTATTAAAATGGTGAAATTGCAACTGATTTGTTCACTTTGATACGAAACCCCGTGCTAAATACATCATGTAAAACACAAGTTTTGCTTAAAAATGTCCACTGATTCAAAAACCTTTACCGCCCACGCCCAACTCTTGAATGACAAAGGAATACCGGCGAACCATATCTCTCTCAACTTTCCGCCATTCATTTCCTGCCCTAACAAGGCGGGTGGGTGTAATAAAAGCACTTTTCTTTCCCACATTGGGTCCGCCGTGCGCGGCTAAAAATACAGGCTTCCACTGGAGTGCATTAATGAGAGCGAGCCCAGGGCCAGACGAAAAGGCGCATTCGCATCTAGCCGGGGCGGCGCTCACTCAGAACCGGCATGTGACACTGAAACCACGGGGCAGAACATGGCTTCCAACGACGGAGCCCGCTGCAGTGGAACGCATGCCCTGCAAAGGTTGTTCTATTGATACATGTTCTGTCTCATTAGCACTACCTGTGCCTTACTGGAGGCCAATTAAATCCCAAACAACAGACGACCTTTAAATGTCCAACTTCCTCTGTTCTATTTACACCTTGGGTGTATTCCTGGTCGGAGCCGGCGTGTTGAATTTATGAGTTGCGTGCTGTTTAGAAGCTCATAACTGTTTCAGCTACCCCCAGGACTATTTATGGGCTAAATGCTCTGTACCCAGTGCACGCCATATCAGCCCGTAATAGTGGTTATTAGGCATGCCCTAAATTACCACTGCCAGGACTTAATAACCAGTCTGGATTCTCGCTGGAAGCAGGGAGGAACGACTTGGAAGGAGGAGATACTTTTGATGACTGTAATGACCATCCAAATCAGGAGAATGGCATTAGGTGGGCAGGCATGCGGTAGTATTTTAGGAGATCCTTAGTGCCCTTGATGCTTTGAAATAGTCCTCCGTTTGATACATAGTTAAGAAGCACGAGCACTTAGGTGACAACAGAATACGGATTAGACAGCAAGCCCTCTCCTCTGTCAGAACATTGTGAATATATTGTCATAGTGAGAAAAACAGTCAATACTGCCAGTAAAGTCTCAGGCAAGGTCTTTCAGCCAACAATAATTACGGCCGTTTGTCCAGGGATTTCCCCGGACTGTAACATTGAGCTGTCTAGCCTCGGAATGTAAATATCACACTCAAAGGGGATTTCACTTAACAGTCCTCATTCCAGAATGGATGGCTATCTCTATGAATGATTTGCTTGTGAGCTATACATCTACAACTGTTCACAGTCTATGGGTTGAGCTATACATCTATAGACGTTCACAGTCTATGGGTTGAGCTATACATCTACAGCCGTTCACAGTCTATGGGTTGAGCTATACATCTACAGCCGTTCACAGTCTATGGGTTGAGCTATACATCTACATCAGTTCACAGTCTATGGGTTGAGCTATACATCTACAGCTGTTCACAGTCTATGGGTTGAGCTATACATCTACAGCTTTTCACAGTCTATGGGTAGAGCTATACATCTACAGCAGTTCACAGTCTATGGGTTGAGCTATACATCTACAGCCGTACACAGTCTATGGGTAGGGGACAACAATCCATTGATAGCCTTCTGCCGAGACACCGTTGGACGATGCGGGAGAAATACTTCAAAGATTCAGGCTCCCCCCGCACGAGCATCGCGCGCGCATTCATATCAAATAGACACAAATATACCCACTGAACTACTCGAGAGCGAACGTCCTCATTACTCAACGCGCGGCGCCTGGGTGACATTTATAAAGCACCAGCAGGGAATGTTTAACAACAGGATGCTTCTCATGTCTGAGACATCACAGAGACCAGCCTGTCTCTTTCTGGCTGCATCAGAGGAGGAGGGGGTGGGGTGGGGGTGGGGGTGGGGGTGGGGGGAGGGGTTGACGGCTGGAGAGAGAGAGAGGAGGGAAAAAGAAACCATGCAATTACCTCAAGTGGGTTTGCTACAGGGTTGAAGGTGTGGCTATGTTACGATGTGACTTGCACGTTACCATGTTGGGACGTAGGGTGCTTTGTAAAAGAAAGCCCACCCACCCCCCTCCCCTCCCAATGCGGCCTCACGTGGGATGACAAACAAAGCGACTGCTCACTTTGTAAAAGAAACCCCACCAACCCCCCTCCCCTCCCAATGCGGCCTCACGCGGGATGACAAACAAAGCGACTGCTCACTTTGTAAAAGAAACCCCACCAACCCCCCTCCCCTCCCAATGCGGCCTCACGCGGGATGACAAACAAAGCGGATGTTTGCGAGATCGGAACGTCACACTGTTTCTCCTTCCCCGGTGCTCCGGCTCGTTTCCATGTGGTGATTCCTTCCCCTGGCCCCGCCGTCAGCCGAGGTGCATTGCGGGTTGCCCGTCTCATATAATTAGCCGGATCCTTCCTGCTGCAGCCCAACCCCCCTTGATCGTTTAAACAAGAGCTTCCCCGCTTTCCCGACCAGCCCTTGGATTGTCACAGCACTCACACGACATGATGCAAACACTGTGATTATAACTAATCACGGGCCCTTTATGTAACCGTCTGCAACGTGGCGGAGACGAGGGTTCTGCGCGTCCCTGATTCGCCGCTCCTTCGACGGAAGCGCTGTCAGTCAGTCAGCGGTCGCTGGTCTGAGGGATGACTCAGTGTAATCAAAGGAGTTCTCCTCCAACACGTTGTTTGTTGATTGCCTCACCAGCACTGTCAACTTGACGTTCCTCAAGGCTTTCTTTTCTGCTTCTTTGGGATGATTGCAAAGCGAAATAAAAGGGGGGGGGGGCAGACTTGTCTTTTATCGTCAATTATTTAAAAGGCAGTTGGATTCAGCGAGGGTTGAACGGGCAGCCCTTTAGTGGTGGATATTTCCCGCTGCATTCCCAAACACAATGCAGGACCCTGCGAGAGAAGCTGAAGGGACTGATTGATTGTGGTCTTTAATCGTCATAGGCATTCGCCGCCGCAGATGTAAGCACACGTGAGATAGCAACCCATAACGTCCACAGTTATAGCCGCTTTAGGCTCACATTAAGTTTGTTTGATGGTCTGAGAAACCATTCACAAGCTTCCAAAACAGACTACTTAAAAATGATGTAGGCTATTTATCCTGAATATATTTCCCAAACAAAGCCCCCCAAGGCGTTGAGAAATCTGGGTGACATTGAGGGAGGGACAGGAGCACCTCCGTAGCGGTGGCAAATCAAATCATTTTGGAGGCACCCAAACGGCTAATTTCCTCCCTTCTGAATCCTCCCGCCTGGTGCTTCACATCAGTGGCTCCCTGGCCTCTGATTCGCCACGGTCTGCAGGGACGGCCATAATTGACCTTGGCCACAGACAGAGAGGGGTCTGCACCGCTCAGCTGCACATAATCAGCCATTTACCACCCGGAAAGGCAAGGCCTGACAGGACGAAATGAAAGAAGGGGGGGCGAGAGAATGAGAGAGGGAGAAAGAAAAATCAAAAAGTAAATAAGAGAGAGAGAGAGAGAGAGAGAGAGAGAGAGAGAGAGAGAGAGAGAGAGAGAGAGAGAGAGAGAGAGAGAGAGAGAGAGAGAGAGAGAGAGAGAGAGAGAGGGAGAGAGGGAAAGAAGAAGAGACAGAAATGGGGGAGAAAGAAAGACAGAGAACAAAATAAAGAAAGACAGAACGAAAGGGAGAAAGAGATGAAGAGAGACCAAGGGAAAGTGGTACACACACCATCCACCAGGGAGCAAAAGTAACAGTTTCAGAGAGGCAAGCGGACAGAGGCAGATGGAGAGAGTGGGAGTCGCCGAGGCGCAGAGCGAAAAGGAAGGGAAGGGAAGAAAAGAGAGAGCGAGTGGGAAAGAGCGTCCTTTAGAGAAGCCGTCTGCCTGCCGTGGTGGCAGAGGGGCGGAGGCTGTCTACAGGTAGGCGAGAGGGGCCCCCGCGCCGGCGAGGGCATTCCTATTACTATGCAGAGCCATCACTCACACACCACTACCATTGTTTATTAATGCTGCCAGCATAAAGCCTATTAATCCAGGGAAAAAGGTCAACCTCCAGAAGGCTGAGCGGTGTCCGCGGCGCTAAGCTGCCCTCATACGTATAGCAGTCACGTCGTCGCTGTGTGCCGACAGCAGGGCCTCCGCCAGCCTGTCTGATTACCGAGCGGAGAGAAAAAAGGGAGGAGAGCCGACAGGTTCTAGCAACAGAGCAACACCTGCACACCGCCTTGGCGTGGTGTGTGCTCTGTGGGCGTGCATAAACGGGAGCGTGAGCAGAGGTTCCTTGTAGGTCCACTCAACGTATTTGACTTGTTGGGTCTGGCACAGATTTCATTTCAGGGACAAAGAAAAGTCGAGCACGAAACTGTGGACAGATGGACGGGGTGCACAATAGCTTTCTGTTGTATAAAAAACCCCCCAAATTGGTGTCGTAGGTTTTTCTAAAGCCAAACGTTCTTTATTTGCCAGTGAAACAACCGCGCCAGACAGAACTGGACTACCCCGGCCCATCAGGTCCAGAGCTGGCTGACCAAACCCCGGAGTGAATACAGAGCAATCCAATTTAGGAGTTGGCAATGGCTTGGATTTTGGACAGTAACAACAACTGACTAATCCCTGGACCCTTAGGCAGCTATTTGGGCTCCACTCAAAAGATGTCCAATCATGTCCAGTATCACAGCCATTTTGGCTAGCCTTTAACATGCTATTAACAATAGTGTACTCATCCACAGCAAACTGGAGCAAAGATAGCCTCCATTAAATAAACTGTTGTTGCTGAGAAAATGCTGATGAGGGGGACCTTCATATTTAAAAAGAATCTTAACAGTGGCAAACAAAACGTACAACCATCCTGGATAAGCAAATACGTTTTTAGCACGGCTTGGAAAATAATCTCTATAGTGTCCTTTTTATATTTCTGGAGGATTTTGCTTTGTGCTATACGGTTAAACCCTGTGCCTTGATATTAAGTCCAATGTCAACCATTAAAAACATAAACAGCATTACCCTAAATAAATATCAGACAGAAATCATCACAAAAAATCCGGATTGTGTCCTGGCACAACAACACAACAACTAAGTGTCTTTCTCCAATCCTTACTCCTTTTTCCTCCTCCTTGGATCTTCCTTATATTCCTTGTTGTCACGCTAGGAAGTACATTCATTTTGAATAAGTGACAAAAAAGCACGGAAGCTTTTACAGTGTTAGGTGAACAGAACCACTTAGGCTTCCGATAAAGCTTCCCCAAAGACTCTGACCTTTCCGCCATGCTTAGATTTTTATTCTGGCACAGTTGTACTCCCCTAGCTCAGAGGAACATACAATCACAACCATGCACGCACGCACATGCACAGACACACACACACACACACACACAAACACTGTCTGAAAACAAAATGACACTTCACTAAAATGTACTGACTGCAATAGCGGTGTGGTCTGACTAGGACTGGCAAATACCTACACCAAGGAATGGACCACACACACCCAGTCCCTCAACAGCTGCAGGACACCACCCAAACACCAGAACCACGGGTCAGAGGTAAAGGACCAGTCTCCCAGACACAGCGATCTGGAGAAGACCACCAGCAGGGTTCATGATGATTTGACCACTTCTAATATTATTACATTGCTGACTCCTGACTGAGACTCTGCTGTAAGCCAACAGGACCAGAGATGCCTCCATCATTTCACACGTTTCAAACCCGCACCAGAGTTCCATTAGATCACATTTCAACCGAAAAGTCATCTATCATTGGACAGCCATGTTGTTGATTAGGAGGACCGGGGAACCCAGACCTGGGGGGTAGGTGGATTGATGGGTTGTTGCGGACAGCGCTGCTGTTGTAGAGCTGATCTGTAAATTGGGGGCAGATTGGTGTCAAGATAGCCAGATCAGTGCTAGATTGGCCCGTCATCTCTCGTCAGGAGGAAGCAGTCTTTCCCTTGTAATACGCCGACAGACCGCGGCTCAGAGAGGCCTGAGTCTGCCATCTCGCTCGCTCGTTCTCACTCTGGGAGAAACATACTGGACACGCTCATACAATTCACACGGTCAGCACCGATGTCCGCCTCAACGTTTCCTGTGGTTGCTTGTCTGCGTGCCTGTGAGTTTCTCTTTCCAAAACCCTCCCTCTGAGAAAAACACGGCCCCAGTTTTAAAAGGGAAGGCACTTCGACTTTTCCCCGGTGCCTTCGCTCTCGTCAGACGATGCTCTCCCATGCTCTTTTGCACTCTGGACTCCGCCACCCGCTGCTTTCACACTTGCTCCACACTACCTACCGCCTGCATGGCCCTGACCTGAGTCGAACCACTCATAAAAGGACAGGTCCGCCCCGCATTCAGAACCTGCCCACCGTGAAGAGGTGAGTATTGTGACTGCGGTTCCTTGGAATTACAGCCATGGCTTGGCTCCTTAGAGGTTTGGCTTGTGCACTGGTCAAATACACTGACTGAACTGGACGCAGATTCTACAGTAGGTAGCAGCCAGCAGGGAGAATAGCAAGTACACCAGCCCCTATATCTATCTCCATTGTAACCTTTTAATGCCAAGATGGCTGATGTTGTGACATAGCTGTTGTTGGGCGAGCCATCTGACTCACTGAAAGAACTTATGAAAGTTTTAGTTTGGTTAGCCACCATTTTATGGATGAGTGGTTCTACTCTGCTACTACTCAACCGAGTGCAAACATATTCTGATAAACAATGTTCCTGCAAAAGCACATTCACAAAGCAAAGACAGTAGCCATTTGACTAAGGATGGCAATGAGGTAGACACTACAGTGTCATTTTATTTAAAAAGCAATATCCAAAAGGGGAAAGTGGGAGCAAGAAAGAGAACAAATGGAAGGGTGGATAGTCCCAGAAATCTCTAGAATTTAAAGATACAGTAGTTAAATTTTACAACAGGCAACTGCAATGCTAGAAAGACATGGAAGACAATCAAAGCCTTAGTATCTAACGGTAGTGGTGCAGTCAGTTTGAACAGATTGTGAATAATGGGCATTATTTGCCCAGATAGCCCCTCCGATAAAGGTCCATCGGACGTCCTACTCCACGGAAACAAATTCATTTTCCTCGCTTGTCCCAAACAGCATTTTAATCTACTCTTCAAGCTGCCTGCTGTATCCTTCTACAAAGAAAAACAAAAGCCAAACAGTACTCGTGTCTCATATAGACACGACTAAGGTCCCCCATAACTTCAGAGTCGGCCTGCCGATTGTCCGCTCTGGACACATGAGACTAAAGGAGGAACTGGTCAATTCACTAATTGCCACTTAAGTGATTGCAAACACATTTGTCCTCCACCTCAGGCTGTAATTGTACTCGCTGTTCCTTGTTAAGCCTCATGTTACCACCAGTGCTTTCTAGCCTTTCCAGCATCCCTTTTAACTCCTAAGCCTCCCAAAACTAGCAAGTGATCAAAGGCCAACGCTAGGCATTTCCCAGATGTTCAGGCTTTGATATAGTATCCAGTAGGATATTGGCTAGAATATCTTTCTTTGAACTTAGTATAAAACGTGAATTAACTTAATCGCCAACCAGATAACCTAGGAATCCAATAGGTCATATTGGTTATTAATACTAAAAGGAGCACAATCGCTTTCAGCTTTAGTGTATCCATGAGTGTTTGTGTGTGTGCATGTGTGTTTGTGTGTGTGTGTGTGTGTGTGTGTGTGTGTGTGTGTGTGTGTGTGTGTGTGTGTGTGTGAAACACTGACGCCGTCTTCAAAGGGATAATTTGTTCAATGGAATGCATGCATGTTATCAATGGGATGTTGCAGCCACAGGATGGGAATCAGAGGGGGAGCTCTAACGGTTAAGCTGAGCACCAGAACACAACACAGATGTAGTATTAACAAGCCTCGAGGTTAGGTTACAGAGATTATGCATTTATTAATACTAGTAGATAAATGGTAAGTGTGATGCACGGATGTTAAGGCTGACATGGGATGTTGAGTTGATTAGAGTCCAAATAGACAACGGAAATGACTATTCGTGTACGTTCAAGTGCAAATATAGGTCAGGCATTCATTAAAAGCTTTGCATGTATATTTGCTGTATTTCCATATTGATTGTTTTCAAAAGAAAATCTTCTAGTGGCCTAGCTACACATCCCTCCACATTGGGAAATGTTAGATCTTAACATGAGCATGTGATGATGCCCCTAGCTCTTTGAAGCTCCACCAGACAGACACTCTGCCAACCCACACAGACGGTCTCTGCATGGGGCAATGGTCATGGAGGAATCCCCAACGGTTTATCTAGAGTGGCACAAAGGGAGCTAACAGCATAGCAACAGATACATCTAGCAGTCGGCCATGCAGTCAGTTAACTAGTCAGACAACAGACAGCAGGGACTTTTTACCTGCCAGGTAGATAAGAAACGGAAGATCAGTCGAACAAACAGCTAGCCTGTCGACTAGCAACCGCATCCGCAAGAGAGTGTCGCTCATTGATGCTCACAACAGCTGTTGGTGAGACAGATAGAGAGAAATAAAAATGCATTCATGTATCGCCACTGTATTGGGAGGGGGGGAAAATGCAACTTTTACACAAAAACCAGTAGCAACGTCATAAGCTACCATGGAGCATTAGCGAAGGGAACACCCCCCCCAGTGCACGGTTGATTTAATAGAAATAATTTGCCTCTATTGAAAAGGAGCAGACGGAGTCAGCGGGGTTGGCGGGGAGCTTTCTTATCAACGCCCTACCAGAGTTGTCTGAAGATCATGCTGATAAAATATTCTTTCAAACTGTTCAGATTTTTTAATTCATTCCTCAGGCATTTGCATATATCATTCTGTCTAGCCCCGGTTATCAGCATGCACACCAAGTCCAGGAGACATGGGCCTGTTCAGATCGCTCTCATTCATAAACGCACGTTCTTTTTGAAAGGCATTTTATTGATATTTTAGGTCGTTATGGTAGTGGTTGATCTCGTGTAAGTGTTTGTATTGGACACATAATAGTAGCACAAGGGGGTTTCCTAGTGCTGCTGACTCTGTTAGTGGTGGGTTGCTATGTTAGACTCGGGGAAGGAGACAGGTCTTATGTCTGCGGGGGGACGGCTGCGACCTGCTTTTAGAAGTGGAGAAATGAACCTTAGCCATAAAAAGGATCATAAAAGGGTAACCTTCCTCCTCTGAATCAGAAATGTAGTGCCCTCCTAGCACTTCCTGGCATGTGTGTGTGTGTGCGTCTGAGTGAGTTGCGTGGGGGTGGGAGTGTGGCATAAGTGAGTAGGGGGAACTAGCATTAACAAGCTAATATATATCCCTCATACTTGAGTGTGTTTATCAATACGCTGTGATACAATGTTTACCATTATGTCAATTGGGCTAAAGTAATCTTCAGTCTAATTCTACTCTCAAACAGTACAGCATGTTCCCTTCTTTGCTGAAGGCATGCCATAGTCACTGCGACAATCTTTTTTATCAAAGGGAATTCACTGGCAGCACACAGGCACGGTAAATACAGTACTGGCTGGAACACGAAGGAACACAAACCCACGCGCACCGCGTTGTCCCAAGTGATCCGCAGTGGCTGTCGTACAGCAGTGACTCGCTCCGGCAGAGAACAGGGAGCGAGAGACAGCAACAGACAGCAGGGCTTAAGAGGGAAAATTGAGGAGAGAAGAATTTCCCTGATTCATAACCTTTCGGTGCGAGCCTTCTCCCTCTCTATTGATTTCTCCAACTACTGCCAGAGTGAAGCCTGATAAAATGTTGCTTTCATTTCAGTGGTGGGAAAGCAGAAAGCTGCATGGGAGGGATCGGGGGGGGGGGGGGGGGGGGTTGTCAGGGTGGAGAGCAGAAAGGGGAGAGGACAGCTGTTTTTGCATGGGGGGGGGGGGGGGGGGGGCTTGGCACCCCACGGTGATCCGACCAGAACCAGGAAGCCTGTGGAACAGAGGCCAGTGTCCTCCCGAGTCACACAGTGTAAGGCCTCACAATCCTCCATTGGCCCTGCCTTTCCACTGTGTGGAGATGAAGAACACTGCAACCCACCGCTGGTCTCAACCTCTTCACCGCACATAGCGTTTTTACAATACAGGAGTTAAACCACGACCTTAAGTGTCATGGATATCCGGTATCTACCGCTAGGATGTGCGGGTTTGCGGTATCTTCCACAGGGTTAATTGCATTGGGGGGAGTGATCTTTGCTGGGCACTCCACTCATATCGGATGGGCTCGGGGGAGGGAGAGAGAGAGCTTTCCACCAATCCAATTACTAGTTGAATACTCAGTTCCTAAGGACTACTTGTGATTGTCCAAACCCTCGCTCCCCCAATGCTCCTCATTTGCACATTACATTGCACTCAAGGCAATAACCATAAGTACACCATTTGTATTTGCATGGTGCTTGACATTTACACACTGGGAAGGCAATTAGGCCTGCATTAGGGTCATTACTAGACGGGACATGCTGGATGGGTCGGATCCAAGAGGCACTGCAGTCAGTGTGCATCCACTTCACTGTCTTTTCCCCCTCTCTATTCTCCGTCCACCTCTCGGTCTCTTCTCTCTCTCTCTCTCTCTCTCTCTCTCTCTCTCTCTCTCTCTCTCTCTCTCTCTCTCTCTCGCTATATCTCTCTCTCTCTCTTTGTCGCTCTAGTTCTCTTTCTCTCTGCGCTCCTCCCTTTCGTGCTCACTCTCTCTCACCCGCAGACACACACAAACACGCACACAAACAGACACACGTACTTTCACTGAATCTTTTTTGTAATTTCTCATTTTTGACACATATAATCACTCACAAAGAAAAGTGCTTACATATCGTCTAAAAGGCTGAATAAAAGTGCATACTCTGTTGTCAGGTTTATCACCAGATGGAGTTCCCTAGCCACCAATCCCCCCATTCCAATCGATTGTTTTATAATTTTAGCTACCCCGCATAGTCACGATTCCCCTCTGAAAGCAGTGTCCTTAGCACCGTGACCTTACCGTGAGACCGCACTCATCGCATTGGATAACGTCAGGTGGGCCACTGCAGTAGCTGAGGTCACGGGGTCAAAGTTAAAAAGGTCAGTAAATGTTACATTTCCTCTCCTGGATCAAACTAAGCCTTTAGACTGGCTCACGTTGGGGGGGAGGGGGGGGGGAGACAGAAAGCAAATGTCACCGCCTGAGTGGATAAAGATTCATGAAATGCCTCTCCAAAGGTCTGGGGACGGTGTGGCACCTGCTCTTAAACCAAAACGCACGCCGGCCACCCGCCCTCGGTCCGTTACGCTGCCCGTGACATACGCTGACCCGCTGTTAGCAGACCGCCAACCCCAACGGGTCGGATAAAGTGGAGACGAGCGTGGAGCTGCAGAGGTAGACCCAGCAGGAACCTCCGCTCCACGTTCTGTGGGTGGACCTGGGGCAGAGAACCCAGTGAACCCACTGTCTCCTGAGCAGGAGGCGTGCAGCCAACAGACGGGAAGTCTTTCGGACCACAGCCGGGGTGGGAACAATTACAAACAGCCAAATAAGGCTTCCCTATGGAAATACCCCCCACCCTCTAAAGAGCGACCTACACAGGTAATCAGAGAAGGGGAGGGGGGAGCGGTCGATAATCTAGCCGATAGCAGGTTGCTGTGGCTGAGGCAGGGAGAATCCGTCACACTCCCGGGCGAATGACAATATCACAGGAATGTATGGAGGCAGCCGCGTGTGACGGCTTGGGGACACAATGGGAACCCACTTTCATGGCGGGAAAATGAAGGGTAAACGTTCCTCGTGTCCTGCGGTGGCTACCGTGTGTGTACACGAATAATTTATCCCCGGGTAAATTGTAAATTGTAAAGTGTTTGGTGATAAGGATGGTTTGAAGGTTTTCAAGATCAGAAATTAATTGAACAACGTCAAGGAGCGGTTCGTGTCGGTGTTATTGGTTTGGCTGACGTACGGCTCTTGTTGTTGTGTTTTGTTGAATGGATAGTCCTCCGCACAAAATGCTCTGGTCAGAAAGAGTGCTCTGGCACCCGTTTGTTTCCCTGCCCGGTCTCCGGCTATCTCATCGCCACACACAACCACCTCCACAGCTTCCGTCTGCTACCAGCTATAAAGCATTATTTATGTACCGCTGTTTCTATTTATTTTTTTCCAGTTTTTTATTTTCCTGCCACCTATTTGTCTCCTGCCATTCCCATAGAGACGCGTGGAATGGTCCCTGTGGCCGTGACTCAATAGTTAACCCTCCATGACAGATCGATGGCTGGGTGATGGCCCCCATCATGGCTGCATGGCCTGAGCACTGGTAGAGGAGTGAAGGGCCCAGAGATCAATACGCCTTAACAGACAAACACACACACACACGCACGCACGCACGCACGCACGCACACACACACACACACACACACACACACACTAGCATGTTCTGTACAGCAACCACAGGCTCCAATGGAAACTAAGTTCAAATGCAAATTCAGACGGTTTTCTTTAACCTGTTGGACGGCGCCAATTTGTATCCAGACATTCTATTGGCAAGCCTAGTTTAATTTGAATTAAAGTCAACTCCCCTTCAAACGGCAGACGGCAGCGAATCCCTAGCACGGAGCAGCACTTCAATTAGAACATCTTCATCCAGGTGACAGTGACAACACTATTACGTTGCCATGTGTGGGACTCCTCACACAGGTTGCCTGGGAGATGTTGCACTGGGATTCTTTGTTCATCCATCATTCAGTTTAATATTCCTAATGTTTCCCCCTCCTCCTTTTGGGAGCAGCCACGTACTGTACATCATAAATAAACGTCTCATAAACCACTGGCTCCGGTAGCAGCCGCGCGCGCGCTCCCTGAACGCTGTAATTGCCTTGAATAAACAGGGGGAATCACAGAATGATGGGGAGCTGGGAGGGGGGAAGATGTGAAATGAATAGACCTTAAGCTGTTGACCCGGCAGGAGCGCTAGCGGACGGATTACCTGGCGTCTTCCTCGTGAGTAATTGTTCAGAGTGGCGTGTCTCCTCACGGAGGCACGGAATGGCTGTGAAGGCTGCTACGGTGGGGGACTCCCTGACCACGGCGAGAGACCCACAGTGCCTCTATCCAAGATACAGCTGGTACCCCCCCCCCCCATCAGACAAGGCCAATCAGTGGCTTCCAGTGAACGTGTACGCGCAGTGCTGAACATGAGAATAGACTCCCCTTTGGCACGCTGCCAAACATTTATTATATCAGTAAAAATCATAATAGCCCCCTCATCGTGAGATCTTGGCAGTCCATTTCCCATCTCCTTTGACAAGCACACTACTTACTTGGCACTTAAGAGTTCTCTACATTCGGTCCATTAATGCAAAATATGTCCATTAGGGTGAACTATTCTTGGCATCTTTTGGCCCCCACCACTGCTTCACCGATGAGGACCTCCGACCTCCCGGTTCATTAATGCCGCCGTGCCACCCACCCCTCTGACCGGAGACCCTGACTGGCCCCACGTTAGAGCCTGGAGGGCAAAGCTCAGCCCACAGGCTAACCCAAAGGTCTGGTGCTCACTACACTGTGTGACCAGCTGAGGCACTGGACCCCTTTGAGCAGTATCTAAGGACTCCTTTCATAAGGGGACGATGTAGTAGTGCATGTGAGGCTTAGGTGCTTTAACGTACGCCTCAACGTCACCGACATGCTTTCTTACAGTATATTATTAAGAATCGGCGACAACAGATATTTTTGGGGGGAGGGTTTGTTCAAAACCACTAATTGGTTTATTGTCCCATGGGCGGGGTTTCAAAGTAATGCATCGCTGCTAGGCCAAGGAGCTTTAACAAGGTTGTCCATGCATAGGGGTGCAGTCGACAGGATCATCTTCACAACCTGGCGTCTTTGTAGGCAACACTAATAAAACACATTTCTGCAAAGCCATCTGCTAACTGTTTAATGTGAGTGTGTGTGTGTGTGTGTGGGGTGTGTGTGTGGGTTATGTGTGTGTGTGTGTGTGTGTGTGTGTGTGTGTGCGTGTATGTGTGTGTTTATGTGTGTCAAGGCGCGTGTGTGCATAGTGTCTTCCCCCACTGTGAAAAAATGTGCGAGACTGTTAGAAGGCACCACTAATGTTGCTCTCCTCTCATGATTAACGACGTTCGCCTCACTAGAGTAGCTCCCGTACTACAATATTTACATTTCCTGGGCCTGTGATTCTACACACCATCATTTATAATTCTTCACAAACTATCATTACGTCCAGAAAGTCCTGTTGGGGACAGTGTTCCCGAATGCGCAAGTCGCATACAGCATGCAGCAACGACGCAACATAGGATCATTTTTATAGATAACCTTATCTCATAGATAACCTTATAGATAACCTTATGTACACAATAGAAAGGTGTGCGTCGCTCAAATACCCCGTGCGATTTGAAAAGGTCTTCTTAATTTCAAGTGAAGAGAGAGGGGAGGGGGGTCTTTGACAACGCCTTTCGACAATAGCTGGAAAAAAACGAAACGTCCCACCGTAGGTTGTGCTGAAACGTTAAATGCCACTCCCGAGACGCCCCCCCCCCCCCCCCCCCCGAGATGAGAGCGGCGGAGGGATAAGGGCGGGGAGCGCGACTTTAATGGGAAGAGCAGCGTGGAAGAGCGTGGAGCAGATGGCCGAAGACAGAGTGAACGATGGGCCGGAGAGACGGAGAGGGAATCTGAAACGGCCCGAGCAACAGGGACTCTTTGTGGGGGGGGGGGGGGGGGGGGCGTCCGCCACTCCGTCTCAGACCGACAGCCGCTGAATAAGCTGCTGCCTGCGATGCTGCTCCGCAGATAAAGCGGTCCTTCACTGAGGTACTTCAGAGTGAATTGAAGCAGTGGAAAAGGGGGTGGTGGTGGTGGTGGGAGGGTGCTTCAAAGAAAAACCACCCGGCCGTGAAATGCCCAGCCTTTCCACTAGAGAGACACCGCATGCCTGGGAGACTGCGCTAATAGTGGTTAAAAACCAAAAACCAAAGTTGCAGAGTTACATTCGCCAGCCCCTGCATTTCATCATGAGCGACGCTACTGAAACAATCTAACACCTCCCAACGGTTTTTTCCTTGTGTTAGAATAGTCTTCGGGAAATAATTGAGAAAAGTGTGTTCAACCTCATTTGAATTTGTCTGGTTGGGTGTTTGCATAAAAAGGCCTTTTACAGTTTTCAGGAGGGATACAAATGTTTCCAAGCCGGGTAGACCCCAGAAAGAAACGCCATCCTCACGCCTCTTTCCCTGGGACAAGGCGACGGGAGAAATTAGCCGCGACTTTATTGCCTGGATACAATGGAACCAGCTTGCCAAAGGGAGAGAGATGATTGAACTCTGCTTTATTCCCTGGCGATTCCTTTGTGTGGGTGCTCCACGCTCTCTCTCTCTCTGATGCTATCTCTGTCACCGGGGGGGGGGGGCCCGCGGATCCTCGCACAAAGGGAGATGATGCACTACCAGGGGTCCTGAATAGGGCTCCCCGGCTCCCGCGTGAAAGACCCCGTCCCCCTCCTCTTCCTCCCCACCGCTCGGAAAAAAACGGCGTTCTGCTCCTTACCCGCGGCACGTGTTCGCAGCGAGCGTGGCACGGCGACCGACGAATAACCGCGGCGGACGAGCACTTGATCGTGCATTAGCGCGAGACAATGAATGCGCCCCGAAATACACAATACAAAGAGGAGGAAGAGGAGGGAGGATGAACGGGAGACGGCGGAGGACGAGAGGTGTGAGTGTGCGGGCTGCCATTAGCAGAGTAATTCGAGAGAGGCAGGCGGACGGAGCGGGCCGGGGTGAGTGGGTGCTTGGACGGCCGGCCCGGCCGGGGCCTTGATCAGAGCCTCCATTAGGAATGAATTGAGCCGCTAATGGAGCTGGAGAGCCTGGAGCGCGGGAGCGGCCGTGTCAAACGGTGCTGCGGGCACGGAGACACTCCGCCGTGACCCAGCCTCACAGAGGAGCACTCTGCCGCGGTTATTAACAGCTCCTTACTGCAACACCCCCCATCCCCCACCAACCCCCCCCCACCCTCCTCCTCCTCCTCCTCCTCCTCCTCCCCGGCCCCCTGGGCTCACATGGCCAGCCCGGTGACTCCCGGTGTCGACAGCACGTTCCACTGCTTTCTGCGTGCTCAGGTTTAAGGTGGATGGGTTTTACATGAAAAACATATTCCTGATCTCTCGAACATATGCTGTTGAGTCTTGCTGTGTGCGTTAGTCCACAGACTTTGCATTGATCTAGGTCTTTGAGTGACAGAGGGGGGAAACAGCGAGCTCTGATGGAAAGGGTAGAAGCAGAGATCAAGGAAATCATGTAAGGATTAAGCATCCCTAAAACATTACAACTCACTATAGTAATATAGCAGGACTTTCTACATTCTTAATAACTACTATCAAAATCCCATTATTATTCTACAGTAGGGCAATCCGTCCCCCCCCAAAAAATATTTTCTTAGCTCTCGCCAAGCAACGACTAAGTCCTAACCCAATTGCATCGGAATGCATGTCGGAACTCCATAGGAGCGCTGCGGCTAGCCTTAGTTCTTAACGGCCGGGGGCACGCAGAGAGATGGTAATTCCTGGGCAGTTGATGACAGCGGAAGGGATTACCAGGCACTGATCCTTATGGATATTCCTGCTGTCTGGAATGCCCCTACTGATTCACACAGCTCACTGGGAGCACCGGGTCTTAGCCCCAGGTCGTGCTCCCGGCATCCCACAATCCCTGAGCCCCGTGTTCTCAGCCCGTCGCTGCCTAGCCACCAGATAGGATGGCTGGGATCTAAAGAAGAAGAGTTGATGAGACCTCCAACGTTTCAGAGCGGTCCCGAAAAGGCCGGCTGTGCCACTGCCAGGAGACCTTGTTCACCCTCTGTGTCTAAGCCAGACACGTTGTCGTCCTAATCACCAGCCACACGGGGTTCCGAGATGGCGTTCCCCTCATTATGCCAGGGATATGAATGTTATTCCCGGTATGGCATGTTTAGCCAGATGAGAAATGTGTGCCATTCAAGATGAAAGCGAAACATCCATCCCATTTGCTCAGTAGGCATTTGATCCTGTGACTGTGAATCTATACGCGTAAAGTTCTACTTAATGGGATTTCTCACCTTCACTGAAACGCAATTAGCCTCTCGTAAAGGAGGTAAATATTCTGAACATGTGTTGCATCCCTTGCTGTAAAAATAAACTGTGCATTCACAGGAAATGACTCGAAAAACTGGAATCTCCGAATACACTATCTGACACATGCTTAATTAAGATATTGCCATTTTGGGGGACGAGGGGGTGATGCGGATTTATGTATTTTGATATTTGAATGCTTGCTTTAGAATGCAATACGTAGCTCAATACGTAGATCTACAAAGTTCAGTGCCGTTTAGAGCATATTGTATACTGTAATAAAAAGACTGGTCAGAGTTCACCGAGAAACAGGCATGGAACACAATAGAACACAATAGAATAGAAAGTGTGCTTACTGATGTGTAGAGATGGCCCTCCCCATTCATAGCGATGTATAACCCTGTCTTCACGGACTGAATGGCAACGACTCGGAGGCCCACAGGAATGAGGTTGAACAAAGCTGCAACAGAGACGGAACAGCAGGTACACACACACACACACACACACACACACACACACGTATCAAACGACACGTCAGCGTGCACCAATTAGAACTATTAGCTGTGCATTATGTTGACCGCCACACACATTACGGTGTCATTAATCATGCGGCAGGGCAGGCGGTGCGAGTCGACCATCGTTCATACATCGCCAAGCCTACACAGCAGTGTGCCTGGCAGTCCGGCCTCCTCCCAGGATGAAGAAGGACAGCGTGATCGGTGAAGATGGCTGGAGTTTACCAAGCACCCCGAGGAGCAGTGGAGATTTAATTGGGGCTTCCAGCGGTGTGGGGAACACATCTGTCAGGCCCCTTGTGGTTCCAGGACGCGCGTTAGGCTTGTTAGGTAGTGTGGTCATTGTTTGCAAGTAAGAGTGTCTGTGTGTGGGTGTGTGCGTGAGTGTGTGTGTGTGTGTGTGTGTGTGTGTGTGTGTGTGTGTGTGTGTGTGTGTGTGTGTGTGTGTGTGTGTGTGTGTGTGTGTGTGTGTGTGTGTGTGGTCTATTTAAATGTGCAGCATAATGAACTCTTCCAAACCCAGAGGTAATTGGTATTGGCTGTGTTTGCTGCCAAAATGAACAATGAAATAAATATGGCCACTGGGTTTTAGTGGCAGTAGGCCAATTCAATAGGCTAAAACAGCCAAATGCTGTGGTGTACACTTAGTTGTTTGTGGTAGCACTTTGTTTTGGTTTGACCACATTGACCAGGCCATTGACAGCTAACTAGATTAGTGCAGTGATACACGCCAGACAGGATTAATTAACACTAGTCATTTGGATTGTTTAAGTGTGCATGCACGCAGATGTTGGGCTAGACAGAGCAGTTGACCCCACATTCAGCTCTTGGCGATGTCTGTTTAGAAGTGTCATGTGTCTACTCAGAGACACTGAGAGTGTCAAGCTAGCGTTAGCACCCAGCACTGAAATCAAATTAACCACCTAGCCTGAAGCTCTGGGATAGCTAGTGCCAAAGCAGGCTAATAATATCCTTCACTCTCAATCACGTCGACTGTTTCAGGGCCACTTTCCCTTTCCGAGAAAAGGGAATGCCACTTAAAAAAACGTTATGCCAAAACACAATGCATTTGGAGTTTTGAAGGTAAAATACGATTCGTGCTGGTTGAGATAATGTCCGCGGTACTTAACACAACATTATTGATTCATACCGTTTTAAGGTATGCATGCACAGTCACTCCATGCTACATCGGGAAAATAGATACTCACAGGAATTACTGCTGTCATCCTTGGTCCCATCAAGAGAGCCATCGGGGTTCATTTGCAAGTAGTATCCCTGCCTGCAATATAACCTGGTCACTATACCCTTGAGCTGGGGATCTGAAAGAGGAAAAGAAACAGAGGGAAGGAGAGAAGAGAGGGAACAAAACAACTTTGATCAGCTTCATCCGTGTCATAGGGATCTGATTTAATAGTGTATAGGAAATATTTGAAAGATTTTAAAAGGAACTCTCAATCAAAACAATCAACAGCCAAAGGAAACTATAAAAAAAACAACATCCATGGTATGTTGTTTTAAAAGGTGACAACCTAATAAGTTATTGTGCACCGTCATTGTGCATATTGCACGGGCATTCCGCATGGACATTGTAATCCACTGTCTTCCCAACGTCTCAAATCCTACACGCTGTTCAAACACGGAACAAATCCCTTCTCAAAACTTTATGACCCCAGTGTATTTTTCACAGACAAAAAAGCGCGCAGGCCAAAATTGCTCGGTGCAAAAAGCCCTCCCCTGTACAGAAACGAGGGATCCAATTATAAGCGACCGAACGAGTCTGTGACTAGCTCCCAGACCGACCCAACAGCACCCTCTCTGGGCTTCCAGTGTGACCGCAAACAGCCTAGTAGGGATACAACTAGTCATCCCGGGGTAAGACGTGACATGTGTAGGATCAGTGGGTTCAAACCCTTCAGCTACAGCTACTCACGTTTCACGTTTCTATTTCATTTGGGAGCCTTTTGAAGATCGACGCGTTAAAATATATTTTAAAAAACATGATTCCATCTGCACAGCGTTCCATCAGCGTGTGTGTGTGTGTGGTGTGTGTGTGTGTGTGTGTGTGTGTGTGTGTGTGTGTGTGTGTGTGTGTGTGTGTGTGTGTGTGTGTGTGTGTGTGGCCAACACCTTGGGTCACATAGCAGCCACATTAGCTATTCCGTTGAGACAGCTTTTGCCCCAGATTTGATCTTCAATATGCCCCGAGGAGGTGGAGAATCACCTTCACCTGAGCCCCTGCACCGTGAGTCTCTGTGTGTGTGTGTGTGTGTGTGTGTGTGTGTGTGTGTGTGTGTGTGTGTGTGTGTGTGTGTGTGCGCACGCACGCACCTTGGATGTGAGTCTCTATGCGCGTGCGTGTGTGTGGCTGGCCCGCCCGCGTGGGATTCAGGAAGGCTTGCCAGGGCAAGGGGCAGGCAGTGTCTATGTCATCTTTAGTCTTCCGTGTTTAGCTTGAGGCTGTCTGCTCTGAAATGACTTTGTGTCTCCATGGGCATTAGGTGGCTCTCTCTACCAGGGGCAATACGAAGCTAAGAAACCTTTTACTGTTGTTTGAGAGGTGGACAACATCCTGCACCGCCTGTCCTTGAAAAAGCTCTCATGTTGTTAACACACAGCTTTCAATAGCAAACATAAATCAACAGTCGTAGATCTCAGCAGTCGTCAGAACCCTGAAAGTGGCGAGCCTCTGCTTTCTGTAGATGAGTCATTTTTTGAGGTGTTCTGAACAAGGTCTTGCTCACAGGTGGCAGACGTCCACAGCAAGAGTCACTTTGCCTTATCGTCCATACAACCACTCTGTGTACGGCGGACGCACAGCCGACTGGTTACCTGGGTAACAAAACAAAATGGATGCTTTCATCTGCAAATTGGGCGGCTCCCCAAAATAAATTTCAAACGATGTGCGGGCGTGAGGGTGAGTGCATCCTCTACTGGCCTGGAGACGGCCAGTACCGAGGAGACATCAAAGAGAGGGAGGGCGGGGCTTTGAGAGGCCGTGTGCCGTGGGTCACCATGTGACCAAGCGGACGCGATCTGATTGGCCTGGCCCGAGATTTCCTTTTGCTTGCTGTTTTGGCCATTTAGTTTATTCTGATTGTTGCATTTTTTTGGTTATTATTAGCCTGGAGTGTTTTCAAGGGAGGGTCAACAGGAGCGCATCCGTGGACGCACCAGGGAATATTATTTTGTGGTGCTTCCCAACTGGTTATTTTATTGAACTGAGTGTGGCGGTGGAGACACACATTAAATGCAGAGCCCGATAAGTCTTAAACAAATATCCCTCTGCCCAGAAGACATATTGGAATTCAGTGTGACGACATCCAAATGGCCCTGTGATTGACTGGCGACCTGCCCAGGGTGTACCCCGCCTCTCGCCCCGTGTCAGCTGGGATAGGCTCCAGCCGCCCCCCCAGCAAATGGATGGATGGATGGCTGGACGGACATCCAAATGTACAAGCCAAAACGACACTATAATAGCGACTGCCAAAGAAAGGAGTCGAGTCTCTGAAAACCAATGACACATTCCAATCACTGCGCTGCAGGTACAAGCCTGCCCACGGCAGCAGACGCACATACAGTGGCTCTCCCATGGATTTCTAATGAGCGCTCTATCCTCTTGAGCCAGTGCACTAGGGAGGACACTCGGAGATGGCCTTCCTCCAATCAATGAACGACTGATCAGCAGTATTTAAAACAATCTGTGCGAGCGAGATTGATTTCCAGGACGGTTCAGCGGGTGCCTAGCTGTAATAATTAAAAAGGAGGCAGAGCTGGGATCACACACTACTACGTCGTGTGTGTGTGTGTGTGTGTGTGTGTGTGTGTCTGTGTGTGTGTGTGTGTGTGTGCACGTTTGTTTATGCATGCTGATATACAATGTAAATGTATATCTCGTAGGTGAAACGTATCCGTTGTCATTCGAGATTCTGCTAAGCCCTTCTCTACAGCAACATCTCTGCCTGGCACGGACATTTGACTAGGGCAAATCAAAACAGCAGGGAAGATAGGCCATCAGCATTAGATGCGAAGCGATCAGATCATCTTTACAACACTGCTATATACAGGAATGCCCTGTCTATGATCAGCGACACTAAAAATGTCCCTTCATACTGCCTTTGAGACATTTCCCTCAAGATGACACTATAGAACACCTCTGAAAAACAAAATCACACACAAGGGATCCTTTGTATTAACAAACAGCACTGATCTAATACTACCATGGGCGCTGTATATTGTACATGCGGTGTATCAACTTCTGCACAATAACGTTGTGATGTTCTGTCTCATTGTAATGTTGTGTCCTTATGTGACTTGCTTTTAGTGAATGTACATTCATGTGATTGATGTGTTTTTCATTGGTGAGACCAAAGAGAAATGTCCTGCCTTGGTGAGAAAATAAATTTGTATTCTATTCTATTCTATTCTATTCTTCTTCTATATATGAATAAATGTGTGCACATGTCCCCATTCAGCATTCACTACATTATGCATTACCGCCAACTGAACATGGATGTTCTTTTGTGCTGCTCCGTGTGAAGTGAGATGTTAAGCTAATGAACTTCTCTCACACACGGCAAAAAAAACCTTTGAGTGCAAGTGGCTATAGGATGTACTTTAGAATAGGTCTGTAGGCAGGCCACAGGTCTGTGTTGGAGTTGCCTTTATCAAGGAAAGAGAAGGACACTCTGTCACTGTTAATTCCATATAAGCTGGTGGAGATGGGAATGACACAGCATCTTTGGACCAGGCACAGTGGTGAAGACGGCTCCGACACGGTGGATGCACGGGGAGAATTCTGCAGCTTCTAAAGCACCTCTCTGTGGCGCCGGCCATTTAGAGAGCCACTCTCTGTTTTCAATTTAGTCTCTCGCTCTCTCTCTCTCTCTCTCTCTCTCTCCCCCCCCCCCCCCCCCACACAAACACACACACTCTCTCTCACACACACACACACACACACACACACACACACACACACACACACACACACACACACACACACACACACACACACACACACAGCCTCTCTCTGTCTCTCTCTCTTTTCTCTGCCACTCAACTTTGACTCTAGAGCCGCAATGCTGGTTTCTCACATAGGGGTAACCCCCTCGAGGCAGGAGGCCATGTGATTGCTTTTTTAATTTGAGGTATATTTTGGAGCCTCTCACGACATGGCCATTTCACTGCGGTGTGGGGTTTGCTCCTCAAACACAGCAGACAGCAAGCTGTCATCCGGAAACCAATCATGTCTTTTTTGATCTGTGCTCTGCATGTTATGAAACCATCACAGCTGATGCACAGTGTTGGTCTTTAGGAAAGGGACATCCCTCTGCTCTCCTCCCTTGTTGGCTCAATGTTCTCTGTTCTCTCCATTCTTTCTGTCTGCCTCTCCGGCCCCGTCTCGTTCTCTCTCTCTCTCTCTCCCTCTATCCATAATAATCTGTTTCTCTCTCTTTTCTCTGGTTCTCTCCCTTTCCTTCTCCATCTCCTACCCTCAGTTTCTCTTCCCTCGATGTTCCTGTCCCACAAGGAAGGTAACAACCATAGAGTTACCTTATAAATACAACACACACGTACAGGTACATGCACGCGAGAGAACACACACGCACGCACCCACACACGACGTAAATAGCGGAGACAACAAGCCGTTGTCTTGCCTGGGATGGCCCACTTTGGCTGCTTCTAAAATAGGAGAGAGGGGCTTTCCCGGTCACTCTGTTGCCTCGGCTTCCCTTCTGGGACAGGGGAGGTGAGGAAACCTGCCGCCTCTTTCCTCCGGATCTCAGTCAAGTCAACAGAGCCGCTCGGCTGAGACTGGCGGGGCTGAGAGTGCACTGGCAACTCTGCCGTTGAAATGCCACACGCGTTCCAAAAACAGGGGGGATGCACTTCCATCACGGGAGCAACAGGTGGTGAAGCTACTCTCAGTCTGCTTCCGTGGTGGCTATCCGTTCTGCCAATCTGATAATCTAGCAATGGGACCAAATGATCTATTGCTCTAACCTGCCGCACAAACGATGCCCCGTCTGGTGAGATTACGCGGTGACAACCCAGCACAGCACGGCTGGGTGTCCCCGTCTCCTTGGCTGTGTGACAGCTAGCAGGATTCACAACAACTCCTTTACATCTAATACGCACAAAGATCATCTCTGGATTTGCTTTCGTCTGTCACGGAAATGACAAAAACCCATGAAGGTTCTTGAGTGAATAAACGTTGGATATTGCACTGGTTTATATTCTCAATAACTGCTATTAATTGAACATGAAACATAAAAATGTGGGTTTGTTTAATTAAAATCGGTTGAACTCAAAGAAACATCCAGGAGGGAAACATATCTGCTCCCAACCCAAATCTTTCCTTAACAAATTATAATTTGTTATGTATGGTGTTATAATGTATTTAGGAAAATATTATGGTATAAAGTGGTGACAACAAAAATCCACCAACATGGCAATATGAGCGTCATGCTTTCTTTATGGAACCACGACAATCTGTAGGAAGCAAATTCAGCATATTCCGATACGTTTGGCTTTGTACTTTCTTTAAACAAAAAACAAGGCCTTTTTCTATGGAAGAAATACTCAGTCAGCAGTTGGTTGAAGGGAGTAATCCTGATTCCGTTGTCATGGCTTTGAAAGACTGTGCATGAATGAATACACTGTTCGAGGATTGGTGGGATCTGCCTGGATCACCATGGGAACGCTTCAGAAATGTGGGGATCAAACTGAACGATGTTCAGGGTTCCATCGCCCTATCCATCTGGGTCAGATAGCTGTGAATCTCATTGCATCTTTTTAGCACACAGAGCCAAACAACTGACAGATCTGTGCCACAGTATTCAATGGGAACCAAACTTTGGTATCTTCAAACGGAGACTTCCATTTGACGCAACGTTTTTAAATAATGGAAGGACACAGTCGCTCCCAGGGAATGCCTTTATTCTCGTCTGTTTGTGTTCAGTGGAGCTAGCTCTGAAACGAAGACCATTGTGGTGTTGTGGCATTATACCACATATGACCGGAGGTGCATTCAGATTATTAGATAGAACTGTCCATTCGGACATCTTCTGAATTTAATAAAGCACCTACAGTCTACCTTAACCATGCTAGAGTGTGTAAGGATGAGTCTGTGTGTGCGTGTGAGAGAGAGAGAGAAAGAGGACAATAAAGAGAGAAAAAAGAGAAAGAGCGAGAGAGAGAGAGAGAGAGAGAGAGAGAGAGAGAGAGAGAGAGAGAGAGAGACGGGAGGGAGAATGTGTGGGCAGTATTGTTCAAGCAGCCCCCTGTGTGAACAGAAAGGCTGTGGTTTGAAATCGCTTGGTAAAATTATTCCCATCTCTCAGCCGAAGTTAAAGTTAATGAGGTATATTCCCACAAGGCCGTTAATCACAAATAACACAAATTAAGCCGAGGGACAAGCAAGGGGTGGGATTAGAGCTCTTTTGTTTGGGAAGCAAGACAAATCATCCGTTTCAAAGGAGTTTTTACATTGTCTTATCTATAGGGAAGAAGAGGTCATGTTTTGTGGGGGCCCAAAGCCCATCGTCCACATCCTTCTGAAAGTTTTGTCATTGGAGGATCATCCTTTTTCTCCTCCTTACAGGCTCCCTGAGTTGCTTTAATAAAATGGCCGTCGCAGGTGTGCTGTGTCAAGCCATTTTGGGGGTAATTTGTCCCTTTTGCTAAGCTTGGAGCTGACTCACAGATTTATGTGTGCTGGATCCTTTCCACAGGCCCAACAGGTACTAAAATACATATTATGACAAAAAGGCTGAGGGCTGCAGGCAATTTTACAGTTTGTCTGATTCTGGTTAATCTTTTGGCCATACATTGTCTTTCTAAACGGCAGGGATATCTGTCCACATGTCAGAACCTCCAATTCCCTACTGGGCATTACAGAGGATTAGTTGTACAGACAGAGACAAGACAAGACTACACAAGAAGATCATTGGATATGATGATGGCCTGCTATTTCAACGCCCTTTGATCCGATCCCAGAAAAGAATGGTTCACGTTGACTTTTCATAGAAGTAATTTGAAATATAATGGTTTAATTATATCATATAATTTAATCCTTTTAAAAATAATACAAACAGTAATGTAAAAAAAAAAAACACAAGACTGAATGGCTGATGTTAATCTGCATTGGAATAAAATAGATGTTTGTTAAGACAGTGACTCTCCTCTCCTGCAACAGGTTTAACACCTGATGCTCTTGATTGGGATGTTCTATTTGTCACGAAGAGACGATCAACGACATCTTAAATTAATTGGTTGAAGAGGATATTGTTAGCATTGTTAAATATTTGTCTACTGCTCTTCATCCCTGGGAAAGAAATAAAATGCCATGACCCATGGATTCATAAAAAAATATGTAATATTAGAAAGGCGCATATCCCACTCCGAGGGAGATGCTGAGCTTTTGTGTAGCCTATAAATGAGTTTAAGATAGTGATTAAGGATTGTGCATAACCATTTCCGCCTCTGCTAGCTATGTGCTTGCAGCATACCGATAAACCTGCTAGCAGCAAGGAGAAGCCACAGATATTTTCGAGAGCATCACACACAACTGGTCTAGGGCCGGTCAACTGCATTATATTGCATGTAAATCAGACGCACGGTTGTTTACGTCCCCTCACAGGCGTTTACATACCACATCCTCTCTCAGTCACAACCGAGAAAGGTAATGCATTAAGCATTTAAAAAGCAATGTATAATATTGTATTGCAGCCAATTTCATGTCTGCCACTTTATGACTCACATTCAGACCATTCAACTGGTGGTTTCATGATGGATGAACGCACAGGTTTATGCAGATGCACAAGGCTTCACGGGTTACACAACACAGACACACCAAAGTTCCCACACCTTGTCTTCGTAGTCGCCGCTTCTTGAGGCCGAAGATGCGTACTTTAGAGAAGATGTCGACCAGGTTCCCATTGCAGAGACCCTTGTTTTTGCTGGGGCTCTTCCTCCGCCGGTTGGCAGCAGGCCGGTCTACATGCTGTTCCCGTGCCTGTCTCTTCTGCCGGATCAACCCACTGGCGATCGCAGCAGCCATGGCTCACTATCTCACAACTGCTCAAGTCCAGTCTGCACAAAGTACAGACCACATAAACAACCGCCTCTCGGAGCTCGCAGTCGGGGTCACAGTCCCATGATGGCGGTTAGGCGGGCTGGTCCTCGAAGAAGTGTCAGGTATACTTGTTTAGAATAGATTTTCTCTATTCTCCCAGCACTACATTGTCATCTCAGACAACGTACTATCACCACTCGAACAGTGTGTTGCCATCATGTAAACGATTGACGTGTAAATATACTTTATTCCATTTTCGCGTTAGTAATATGTTTCCTTTAGAATAATATTTTTTAACTCACCACGAGCGAAATTGCAGACGATCATTCATACCCGCGTATTGATTTTCGGTTTATCGCCGCTGACATGTTTGGTTTAATCATTTACCAATGTCCAATGCCGGTTTCCCCCCACCCAACTCAGTTTCTTATCTCGTCTTCTCTTTCGCTTCTTGTCCAAGTGCTGGTTGTTTTCAGAACTCGCCTTGGAAAGCTGTGGCCACGCTGGATGTATATTTGCCGCTATGCACCGAACAACCAAATGAATGGTTTACATCCCTCGGAGTAGGGACACTCATACGCCCGGTAAATAACAAGTGGCCACGACGTTTACTCACACCATCAATCCGCCACATGTTCAGAAGATGGTCAGTTATTCAGTCATTCGTTTGGAAATCTAAATGTTAGATAAATACGCAGACAAAACAACTGATGTATAAGTTATAAATGGCTGCAGGTAAAGTTGTTGTCCAGTCTTGCAAAAAACGCAAAACGGTCTGCAGTTGGTTTTCAAAACATCTCAATTTCTTTGTATTCCATTTTGTGATTCGTTGTATGAAAACACAAACAGGCATTTGTACACGATTGGAGAGAGAGAAAGAGGGATAGTAACTAAGGCTAACCTGAGTCCTGTGCGGATGACGTCTGCAATGGGCGAAAGCATAGGCTAAATAAACCTAAACTTATTTCTTTAGATTATAGAGGTACATTATAACTTCTTAGTATAAAATAAAATCCATCTTATCGGAAAGATGGAATCACAGCGAGATGAAAATGAAAAGCGACGCAACTGGTAATGCAGAGGCTATAGTCGTTGCCGCGCAAAGGCACTTTTCACATATATTCCCACGCTGGACGAAAACTGAAGAGCAGTGTCCTGTCGCTTCCGTCTATAGATCGACCAATACTTCCCATCAACAAGTCTTAACAACTCGTTCCCTGCTTGGCATTTGCCTGCACGAAGAAGAGAGTACCCCCTCCCTCCTCCACTGTCGACCACCAGTGCCCAAGCCCTCGCTTCAGGGGAAATGATCGGGTCTGGCTGTTGCTATGAGCTGGGGGAGAGATTCAATACTCGAAACCAACTAAAATAGTGCAATATCGAACGCCCCCACTAAATAACGAGCACAACAGCCATATAGCAAATGCACCGGGAGTGTTCATAATTGTGCAAACCTCCTTATCACATAGGTCTTACGTAATAATTGTGCAAATGAAAACATCGTTGTGGTGCGATCAACGAATGACTTAAAATTCAATTGATAAATAGTGCATGATGTCCACATCGGCCTACAAAAAACTCCAACAGAGAATTATAGTAATCATTGGGGAGCATATATCATGTTACCATTAAGTGACAGAGCAGAACGGGTATGTCAGATAGTGAAAAGAAGGCTGATGATGTATTTTCTTTTCGTTTCACTGTTTGACAGGCGGAGAGGGCTGCTGCTGCTGCCAGACGTCATGCTTACGGAGCCCTCTTCTCTCTGTAAGCTAGTTTCAGCACCGTGGTCAGCGCCTCAGCCGTCTCACTCTTACCATTTGCACAGGCGCTGGCATACTCCAGTAAAGATGAACGGGAAAATCCATACACATTTATAAATGGAGCCAAGAGAAACAATTGTGCATGCCAATTGTGCATGCCTTTGTATGACAAACGTTAAACCCTTACATTCACCAAGTGTTAGGTTAAAAATGATTAATTAGC
This sequence comes from Galaxias olidus, assembly GCA_026901105.3. Classification (NCBI taxonomy): domain Eukaryota; kingdom Metazoa; phylum Chordata; class Actinopteri; order Galaxiiformes; family Galaxiidae; genus Galaxias; species Galaxias olidus. The sequence continues at coordinate 164,570 of JAPMUY010001305.1, forward strand.
ACAAACGACCAGCAATACAAAAGTTTTACCCGTAAACATTTTATGTAATTTCATTTTCTTAAATAAAATGTCAGTTTTAAAGCTCTAGAATTAAAACTCAAGAGAGCCATCTGCTGTTTGTCTCTGTAATTAAACAGCTGTGCTCACTGGGGGATCGTGGCACCGCTGTTCAATGCTTTGCTCCTTAATCTTTGTCCTACACTTGTTGATGCCTGAAACGCACGGTTAAATGTCCGAGTCCAAATTAAATTCCCTTTCACCTTCTGTTACTAATTACAATAGTGGCCTCCGCATTAAAAAACGGAAAGAGTTTTACCTGATCATTCTACTGGTTTCGAATTGATTACATTATTGACCGAGCATCTCTGATCGTAAATAGATGCATCGAAATAGATGCAAACGCTTCATGGCAAGATATAACTTAGATGCCTCCGATATGTCATGCAAGGTTTGGGGCACTGCAGTTAGCGTTCCAACCAGCAGCGGACACTGTCAGCCCAACAATGGATCTGCCCCCACAACAGTTAAAAAATAAAAGCTATTCAATTAAAGCTCTACTGCATTATCTTCAGCCTAAATTCAACTTACAGCACAGTTATTCAACAAATTATTTTAATATTAAGTAATTTCCCTACACACTGGGATAAACCAGATAAAAAAACATGTTGTTAAAGACAGTGTTATCAACTGCATTACAGTAATCTACTTTACCTAAGGTTAAAGGTTATATTTTCCCCAGAACAGTATGGCTGTCGCCAATTCCCCACAATGTAAAAAGACAATTTATCAGACAGTATTTTAAACATACCCAGGAAAAGGTCTCTGATAGTGACGTTTTAAAAATTATGGTAGTAATACAAATGGTTTCAATAAAAACATGAACTGTAAAGATCATTTATCAACCACCACTTACAGATACTTTTTGGGGCACATAGAAAAATAGCTTCTCTCTCCGGATGATGATGAAGAGAGTGAGGGAGAGAGAGAGAGAGAGAGAGAGAGAGAGAGAGAGAGAGAGAGAGAGAGAGAGAGAGAGAGAGAGAGAGAGAGAGAGAGAGAGAGTGCTGCCGTGGCTTAGAACTGCAGCAGTTACCTCGGCCTATGCAACCAAGTGGAGGACAGAGCATGGCTGGCCAATAGAAGCTGTCTACACAGCACCTCTACACCATTCACACCCAGTCTAAGAGCATGCAGGGACCACCACGGCACCGTACTGAAAAGAAGAAAACCATTGCAGCTCGTTGGAATGGACCACCCACAGAGGTGGAACGCGTGACCCAAATGAAGGAAGGGATCACTGGTCAATAAGGAAGTGAACACCTACCTACGTGTCTTTTCCTCCTGTATGTAAACGAGTGCGAGTCCATGGCAGACCCATCCCAAAGCCTACGGAGCCACGACCCTTTCCTGGGTCGTGGCTGCCAAGGCTCCCTGCCTCATTTATAGTGGCCCTACTGGAGGTAACGTGGTTAGCGGGAGCTGACAGTCCGCCCCAAACTGTTCCAATTGATTTGTCTAACGCGCTCCAACACTTACTACGGCTTGTGAAGAAAAGCACGGAGAATTCAGAGGTTTCACTGAAATTTTTTCACTGAAATGTTTGCAGGTGGGCAGTACATGTCATTAAACCTCTACGTAATGATTTATAGTGCCCGAGCAAAATGTAAGAGCCCCCTGAAATACCGCACAATACATTATCGCTTCACATGGATTCCTCTTGTCTTTCTGCATGCTTGCGTACAATACTTGACACGGAAAATTCCGGTACTCATTTGAAAACATTTTAATCCAAATGGACACGCCGCCCCCCCCCCCCCCCCCCCCACACACACACACACACACACACACACACACACACACACACATACTCCAAGGAGCGGGAGAGAAGCCAGAGCACACCCCAATGATGTCTTATGAAGCCAAAGCCTGGTCAGGCTCTGGACACGCTAATCCAATCTCCTCCTGAGAAACCACATTAGCGCCAGGGAGATTTTCTTGCCGGGGAGGAACCCTAAATGTCACTGGCTGAAGGGGACTTCAATCAACAAGGCCCTTGATTATTCTTATTAGACAGGAGGGCTTTGGTAATTCCTCTCCACCTGATGGAGAAGGTTGAGGTGGCAGGCAATCGGCGTCGGCCCTTCTCCGATGGGGAAGACTAGATGAGGAAAAAGAGAGGGACAGCTAAATCGGCTTACACTGGAAACAAACTGTATTCCAATATCAAAGGCACCGTAAAAAAAGGCCTAATTTAATTGACGAGGGCATGCCGATTGGATTAGCTATGAATACAGTTTTTCTTTCATCTTCTTCTCTGCCTCTCGTGCCTCGGGGATGTATTCTGATATCACTAGCCCATCTAGCGAAGCAGCAAGGAACTTGTTTCTTAAAGAGACAAGCTTTGCGCGTGTGTGCGTGCGTGCGTGCGTGTGAGCGTGCGTGCGTGCATGGGAGTCCAATCTGTTTTGATAGGGACGTCTAATGGTCCTGGTTAATCAGGCCATCTAGATGGGATCGAGGGGCCCCAACAGGCGCATGGAGAAAATGAAAATGGAGCACTCCTTAAGTGGCGTTGAAATTGCTCTCACATCATATTCTCAGCGAATTAGCCGATGGGAAGGAGGGTCCCTGGGAGAGACAAGGAGAAGTCCGTCTCCTCCTTATCGGAGATTCATCTCACACACAGGGAAGAGTTCCCCAACTAATAATAATGTAATGGAAAGCCATGTGAAAAAGTTAGTGCTTTTGCTGAATTATTCAACCTTATCGGGGTTGTAGAACAAAAAAGGATTTCGTCTGTTTCATCCGGCAGTTAAAGTAAATCGCATTCTATGAATTAGTTAGAAGGGAAAAGTCAAACAAAGTCAAACCAAAAGCACGTACAGCCTCTGAATAAAAGAAGCAGTGCTTGCTATGGGTGCCACCATTTTGACTTCAATCGTTCATTGTCTTACATGCTGGGACATACAAAATGAAGGCACAGACACAGTTTCCTCAAAACACAGTTAGCACGCTCCCAGATGATAGCTACGGCCTCATGACAATGTATTTCTCTGTGGGCATCTGTGTGTGTGTGTGTGTGTGTGTGTGTGTGTGTGTGTGTGTGTGTGTGTGTGTGTGTGTGTGTGTGTGTGTGTGTGTGTGCGCGCGTGCGTGCGTGCGTGCGTGTGTGTGCGCGTGTGCGCGCGCGTGTGTGTGTGTGTGTGTGTGTGTGTGCGCGCATCTGCGTGATGGCCTCTCTCCCCCTGGGGGACAGGATTAGGAGTGGGCCTGGGAGGGGGCACCCTTCGACGGAGACGCTAACGGAACACAGCGCCTCGGTCCCGCAACCAGCCATCGATCAATCTGGCACCAGACCCTCCGCGCCAACAATTACACTGCTCAGCGGCGGTCCAGCCAGTCAGCGCAGCCCACCACGGGGGGTCACGGAGCCTGAGAGCCGCCGAGCCACCAGGACGGGAGAACATCAGCGACCGAGGAGGAAGAGTCGGGATCGTTTAGGAGCGTTTAGACAGCCTGGCTGTGAGGGGGGGGACAGGTTTCCATGGCGATAATTGTGTGACGGGGGCCTAATGTTGTCCGTCAATCGCCTCCCCTTGCCAGGGGAAGGTCAAGTGGATCGATGCCCCGGTCGCTCGATTGTGACCCGGGGGCCTTTGGCCTTTACCCTTTCACGGTAAACCTCGTTACAGCGAGGGGGGCGTTGGACGGCCGTGGACGGACAGGCGGCAACGACACCGCGGCTTCTCCAGCGATAAACAGTTAACTGCTCGAACAAAGGATCCAATTAAATCTGACACACGAGGACTCTGGCAAGTTTGGGATGAAGCAAAGGCAAACAAATATTGTATAGCCTGAGGCGGGCACACTCCATAACACAAAGATGAAGTTGTCACATTGTGGGGAGGCGGGAAATGAAAGATAAAGACATTAAGGAAGAGAAAGCCGGCAGAGAAAGTGAGGCTGCGACTATCTATCAGAGTAAGAGAGGATCAGAGACACATAAAGACAGGAGAAAGAGCGATAGAGAGAGGAAGGGGGGGGGGGGGGGGGGGGGGCTGGAATACTTTGTCTTTATTTCCCTCTCTTCCATTTTTCGCCACTCCTGTCTCTCCTTTATTTTCTTCTCTCTCTCTCTGTGTCTCTCTTTCGTCCCTCCTTCTATTTCCCACTCACTCTTTCTCTCTTTCATTCGCGCTCCCTCTCTTTCAATCTCCCCTCCTTTGATCCTGTTTTGGAGGCTGCAGCAGTGATGGAATGTGCCTCGTCAGCAGCACTGCGGAGCGAGGTTCCTGGGAGAAACCCTGGGCAGTGTGGGAGAATATCAATTAGCCCACAGCCCTCAGGCATGCAGACCTGCCTCCCCTTCCCACAGGCTTCTGCTGCCTACCTGCCGCTGCAGTGTGTGTGGTTGTGTGTGTGTGTGTGTGTGTGTGTGTGTGTGTGTGTGTGTGTGCGCATGTGTACGCGCGCGCATGTGTGTGTGTGTGTGTGTGTGTGTGTGTGTGTGTGTGTGTGTGTGTGTGTGTAAATACGTGGGCGTGACTCCGCACGTGCGCGTGAAATGTGTGCGTGCGGGCTCGGGTCTATGCGTGGGTGTGCATTAATCTGGGAGAGCCCAGGAGACTAGATCCAGGGTGCAGGCCGGCCGAGTGCAAGGCCCTCCCGGCCCCTAATGGAATGGGAATGAAGTGGAGGTCAGGGAGGAGCAGCCTGGAGCGAGCTCATTACATGACCTAGCCTTGGCCTTGCTGCAACACCACCCTTCCAAACATCAACAAGAGCACTATTTGAGAAATGAGACAGTGCATTGTCCGCTGTTTCTACACTTGGAAGAAAAAACAAAAGATAGTTTGTGTTATTTTATCTTCTACAAGAAGACGTAGGTGTGACCGAAGGGCAGAAGGGGGCCAGAGGCATTCTAGTCCACAGTACAGGAAGTTAGCAGTCGACCTCAGCGGATCTCCACCAAACTCAGATCCCATTAGCCCCTGTTCTGGCCTCGCTTTCTCTCGCACACTCACAGGAACACACAAACACACTCACAAACACTCCAGACACATATAGAGCATGTCTCACAGACAGGTGAAGTCCATCTCAAATGGCATCAAACAGGCCGAAAGCCTGAGATTGGCCTCTAGAGACTGCTACAGCACAATATAGCTCTGCAGTAATCCTACCCCCGCACACACACACACACACACACACAGACAGACAGACAGACAGACAGACAGACAGGCACGCACACACACACACACACACACACACACACACACACACACACACACACACACACACACACACACACACACACACACACACACACACACACACAAGGTGCAGTATCCAGTGAAACTCCCAATAGGATCGCTGCTATAATTTTACGGTAATATCGTAAAATCCAAAAGCTGCTTATATTTTAATACGCTCT
>JAPMUY010001305.1:175000-177500 GCA_026901105.3 Galaxias olidus
GTGTGTGTGTGTGTGTGAAGGGTGGAGCATGGCCCCAAACCGCTTCTGCTTCCAGGGACAGACATCCCGCTGTGGCCTCTCTCTCTCGGGGGCGAACCAGAAACAACGTGTAGAAGGCGTCCGTCTCCTCTTTGGCTCGCGTGAAGGCAAACAGCGCCGGAGCGGCCTCTGCTGCTTCCCGGCTATTTATAAGGACGTGGCGTGACAGCGGTTCATCTACGTGGGAGGGAGGCTCTTCCACCTGGACCTGCGCTACGCGTGTGCAGGCTGAACACGCGCTCTCCGGAATGCCTCCTCGGGGCATTTCTCGCGGTGGGTAAGAATCGAACGCGCGCTCATCCCCGGCGGTCCGGAAGGCCTGGCTCTCCACTCTGTTCCACCTCCAGTCCCGCCAGGGCCCCGCTGCGAAAAGGAGCCAGGGCAGAGCCCCTCCGTCTCGTATCCGTTTCAAGGTGAACCGGACCCCGAGAGGCGGGGCAAAGTTGATCCCAATCTCCACGACGCTGCCTCACAAAATGGTTGATATTCCCTCTCTCTCTCTCTCTCGCTCCCTATCCTTCGCTCCTCTCTCTCCCTCTCTTTCTTTCACTGCCTCTCCCTCTCCTTCGCTCCTCTCTCTCTCTCTCTCTCTTTCACTGCCTCTCTCTCTCCTTCTCACTCTCAAACACACAAACACACACACACACAAAAACAAAGATAATGCTCTTTCTTAAGCCTAGCCTAGCCGTTCCACAGTAGTTGCTGCGTTGCTAAGTAACCCCCCCCCCCCGCCCCCCCAAGCAGGCCCCGTTAAAGTTCAGTGACTCGGCACGAGCCTACACACACGATGATGCGGGTAAACACGCCGGCTCCGGCTCCTCTCACCTCCCCTCCACACCTCGGAGGGCCTGCGGCACGCACGCTGAGGAGGCTCTACGCCGGGGAAGGACGCGCTCCACATGCAGGCGGCGTTCGCCTCCGCCGCGCGTTGCCCAGGGGAGGAACTCCCAGGGGCCACAGAGGAACCGTGTAACCACGGAGCGCGGAGACAACAGCAACACCTCCGTGGAGACGGCGCAGACGACCGCACAAAGGGGGAGACGGCGGAGACGACCGCACAAAGGGGGAGACGGCGGAGACGACCGCACAAAGGGGGAGACGGCAGAGACGACCGCACAAAGGGGGAGAGGGAGGCCGACGGCCGCTTGGCAAAGAGGGGGGCTTTTTAGAACCAGGTGTGTGTGTGTGTGTGTGTGTGTGCGGACAGATGGACGGACAGACGGACGGACGGACGGACGGACGGACGGACGGACGGACAGACAGACACACACACACAAAACCAGACAGACAGACGCACACACAGAGAAGCAGACAGACAGACACACAAAGACACGGAGAAGCAGACAGACAGACCCTCACACAGACACTCACACACAGAGAAGCAGATAGACACACACACACACAGAGAAGCAGACAGACCGACACACACACAGAGAAGTAGACAGACAGACACACACAAACACAGAGAATCTGACAGACCGACACACACACAGAGAAGCAGACAGACAGACACACAAAGACACAGAGAAGCAGACAGACAGACACACACACAGACCCGGCCTCCTCTTAATGATGCATGGCAGCGCTCCTCAGGATGAGTTACAATGCCCAGCGCTGACATGATTTACATAAGGGCACGTCTTAACACAATATTGATACAATCAATTAGCATGACATTAAGAAGGCAACTGTAAAAACAGGCACCAGACAGGGCAAGAGAAGGACAGCATGAGCTAGGGGGGAGAAAGAGAGAGAGAGTCTGCTAATGTGTGAAAAAGGAGAAACAGAGAGTAAGAGAGAGCGAGGGACAAAGAGAGAGAGAGAGATGCAGGGAGGGACAGAGAGACTGAGAGAGTGAGTGAGATGTACTGTGCTGCAGCAGCAGAAAAGCTATGTAATTTATGAGAGGCCATATTCATAAAACATGAATCTTGCCTGTGCAGCGCTGAATCATTGAATCATCGGGTGTATGAAGTCAATGTTGCTCCTTATGGTCCGCTTTTCATACAACAAACAAGCACACACACACACACACACACACACACACACACACACACACACACACATACACACACACACACACACACACACACACAGACTCCTCCCCGTGCCTTTGAAAACATCGTGCACGTGCGTGCATGCCCACGCACCCACCACACACAAACACCCATACACACGCACCCACACACAAACACCCATACACACGCACCCACACACAAACACCCATACACACGCACCCACACACACACACTCATACACACGCACCCACACACACACACATACACACGCACTCACACACACACACCCATACACACGCACCCACACACACACACACACACACACACACACACACACACACACACACACACACACACACACACACCCACACACACACACACACACACACACACACACACACACACACACACACACACACACACACACACACACACACACACAC
>JAPMUY010001306.1:0-7500 GCA_026901105.3 Galaxias olidus
TCATGAGTTGCTTTTCTTATCAGATGCAGCGATAAAGCACAGTCATCGATCATTCCCTCAGTCGTGGTAGACAGCAGCAATACTGGTACAGGGGGAGCCAGTGTGATGTGGAATAGGGGGACCTCTGCTGGCCTCTAGTACAATTACAACAGGAGGTTCCTCCAGGCGTATGGGCAACAGGTGTAGGCCTACAGACAGAACATACAGTCTGTACATACTGTACATACTATACATACATACACATGCAATACATACATAAATACATACAGTATATGTACAGATGAGGCCAAAATTTACATACACCTAGACTGAAGATATTCAAACTCAGTTTTTCACAACTCCACACATTTCATGTTACCATACATTTCTTTTGGCAAGTCAGTTAGGGCATCTACTTTGTTCACATCAGAGGTCATTTTAAAATAATCAATTAGAGACAGATTTGTCTATCTCTACGATCACTATGTCAGAATTCAAAAGTTTACATTAAGATGGAGGATTATCTAGAAATACTGAAGCAACTACTCGAGACATGAGCTATGACAATGATCCTAAACATACCTCCAAAGTTGTAACAAAATGGATTGAAGACAAGGAAGTGAAAGTATTGGAGTGGCCCAGCACAAAGCCCTGACCTGACTCCCATAGAAAATGTGTGGACTGAACTGAAAAAGTGTGTCCGAGCAGGGAGGCCCACACACCTGATTGAGTAACACCACTTCTGTCCGGAGGAATGGGCAAAAATTCCGGCAAAGTATTGTGAGAAGCTTGTGGAAGGCTACCCAAAGCGTTTGATTCAAGTTAAGCAATTAAAAGGCAGTGCCACCAAATACTAACAAAGTGTATGTAAACTTTTGACCCTGTATGTAAACGTTTGAATTCTGATATAGTGAAATAAATCTGTCTCTAATTGAATATTTCAAATTACCTCTGATGTGAATAAAGTAGATACCCTAATTGACTTGCCAAAAAGAAATGTATGGTAACATGAAATGTGTGGAGTTGTTATGATTTATATCTGCCTCTGTTCATTTTGTCTGTTTCATTCTTTTCCCCCTCTGTGTTCCCCTGCTGGTCCCCATGTGTATGTGTCTGTGGCAGGATCTCGGTTGCTTTCTCGCCAGCTCCACCACCACACCTGTTCCCCGTTGCAATCTGCTCACCTGTCTCCCATCAGCCTGATTGCCTCAGTATATCTACCCCTGCTTTTCACATGCTCTTGGTCAGTTCGTTGTTTCCCTTGCTATGTATATCTCCTTGTTGTACCTCTGGATTACCTACTGCCAATAAACCATCACCATCATTATCATTATTCCATCTCCTCGGTGCAGACGGTGTCTTGCATTTGGGTCCGCTCTGCATCAGCACAACAGGAGTTGTGAAAAACTGAATTTGAATATCTTTAGCCTAGGTGTATGTAAACTTTTAGCCTCAACTGTACATACTCATGCACGTAGACACACATGTAAATCTTTCTTTTTTTTAAATTCATTTTATTTCGTTTTTAAATTTAAAACATATATGTTTACTATCAGCATGAAAACCCGTCACACATTGATTGGGTGTTAATTTGAGTCAAACCCAAGTTTAGAGCTCATATCACCCTGCACCGCCATTTACTAGTCCCAGTCGTCCCTTCAGCTCCTCTGCCATCTGATGCTGTAGGAAAGAACCTGTGAACAGGCAGAACAGAGTTCGACCATCACTTTTGATTCCCCCCAAAGTCCTCTCTTCTCCATAGGCGTAGATTTAGGGCGGGACCAAACCTACGCCCCCTGCTCTTCTCTTCAAGGACTGGATCGTTATTTGCACTCACAGGCACTTATCTTACACTACAGAGATTTTTTGAAGCATGTGACTTATGTAAAAGCCTAAATGCCAAAACGTAACAGTTGGAATCTGTGTTGGAGTGCGTAAGTGCATACTTAAGAAATAGCATTCCCCTAAAAAGTGCTAGAATAATCAGTGTACATTGTGTAGCCAGTTTTAAATTTTTTATTTTATAAAGGAATTTGCGGAATATGATGAATTTAGTGTGTAAGCAAATACTCATTGCGCAATATTAAACAGATACTGAATAATTGTCATCATTGTGCATAAATTGTTAGCACTTTGCAAAGAATTATTTGGAATTGGATAATGTGCCTCCCATTGCTGAGCTTGACTTTAAACAATTGTGCAAATCCTGAATCTACCTTTATTGTAGAACTCCAAAATACGTCCTATAATTCGTCCCTCTACTGATTTATTGAAATTAAGAGATACTTGAATTGCGTTGCTACTTCGATGGTTGTTTGGCACTAAAGCCATGGTATCATACCACCATTTTTTTAAATCAATTTGCTTGTCGACTTCCGAGAGGGCTGGATGCCACGCAGAGTCAGTGCATTAGAGAAAATTAGCTAAGAGCCACTTCACCCATCAACTCCTCATGAAACCCCTGTATATATAAAATCGTGTAATATCGCCATCTAGTGGATACGGATAGTATGTAAACATTCTTCAATTTAGACAAATTAATTTGGACAGTAAATCGACCCATGGACATTGCATTTAGGGGCACTAAATTGTTAGATTACATTTTCATCTAATGTCTGTTTGCCTGATTAACACATTCATTTTGGTTAATATTGTTCAGTATGTTTCTAGAGTTGACAGAATAGCGTGATCAATACTTAGCCTGATTTAGTAAATTATTCAAATGCAATTATGATTAACATGCATTTGTAGCGGAAATACAGGATTGGGAATATAAAGTAAAGAAGTATTAAATATAAAAATAAAATAAAACAAATATAGGCCTTAAACATTGTGGGACATGAGCTGATGTTAATAGTATTTAGTCAGAAAATAAATGTGACAAAAATTGCTTAGCAACGTTTTGCAACATAGCAACAGTTTTATGCAGGTTCCGTGTGCCAAATCAGAAATCTAAGTCAATCTAAACAAAGTGGATCCACGGCAGCGAGTCTGTAGGTTATTCTCTTCAGTGAGTGGGTGAAAGCGCAAGAGAGTGGGCGAGCAAGAAAGGAGAGAAGAGAAGAGAGAAAAAAGAAGAAGGGGAGGGGTAAGAGGTGCGGAGGATCTTGACGTTCTGTTGCACACAACCGCAGCGCACTGTTTCGCACTCTCTTTACTCCAGCTTGCGCGTATTGACTACATGACGAGGGTCCTCTTTCATACATCATAGTCTACTATCATTTCATTCTGCATCTTCTCAAATTGACTGTCATTCCAGCCGTGTTTTCTGAGTAAACGACTTACAGCGTTTGTGGTGCTTTTAACACGGCTGAAACGGAAAGAGAACCTGCTTGAGCAACCGTCACCGGTGACAAAGCGGAGAAAAAGAAAGTCACTTTTCTGAGCTCTCAACGTCCACGTACTCAACATGAGCGAGGTGAGTGTGTAATGAACTACGTATGCTAGGTGACTTTCAGGTGGCTCTTAATAGGTGGGTAATGCAGTGATTATGCCATGCCGTTTACGGCCAAAACATTTACCTGAACTAAAGCTCGTTCTTTTGATTTTGTCACCGAAGGAGCTTAGCCTAAAATATGTATCATATACACCTTCAATTATATGAGGCAGTTTTTTTGTAACTTAAATAATTAGCTAAACTGCCATTTAAAAAATAAAGTAAAGCCTAATCCTGAAGAAGCAAACCGCACAGTCAACACCGCGCCCCCATCTCCATTTCCGCAACCATCCAAGGTGCAGTAAATTAAAATACTATAAAAAAGTATGAATAAATACATGAAGAACAACCTAAATACGAAAAAAACAAAAACGATTACGGAACGCAGCGTACCCAGACTGCCGGTTGGCTGCCGTCCCAGGTAAAAGTATCATTGACTGCGCTAGGCTGCAACAAGCATCAGTCCGTGCACTCAGGAGCACTTGTCATGAACACTCCACGGCACCCACTGAGACGGTGGTGGCGGTTGCAAAAGGTATTTGGCCGCGTTGGAAAAAGTAGGCTTTTGTTTAAGTGAATCCTTGTCGGCTTTTTTATCTGTTTTCGTATACCCATCCGTATCCTAACTAACTCTGCTTCAAAAGAATATGTGTTTATTTAGTCAACGTGTAGATGTTAAAAATGTAAGCATACTTCTATAGGGAATGTTGGTGTCTTACTCAATGTCCAACTGAAATCGTCTTGTTCAATAGATTGTGTCTCCAGGAAGTCGAAACACATTCTCACATTTTGAACCTATTATTAGTAGGACCATTAGTGACCATGGATCTCGGCTAATGATGCATGGTAAATGAATAGGCTGGTGCTTCCATAGGTCTGTGGATGCAAAGCCTTGGTCTCCATCATATTGCGCAACGGAAAGTGGTCTTTTGATCTGGCAGGATTCTCACCAGCACTCACTCAGTGGCTCAGCTAAGATGTGTTTCGGCTGCATGCAGTATTCGAGGCTAGCCTAGCGGTGCGGCTGTGCTGAGTGACAGACCTGCATTTTACCTCCTCCCCCATCGCGGCTATATATCTCCTGCAGCACACATCTTGTCACTGCTTGGCTTCCTCTCCCCTTTCACGAGCTTTTCTATTCATCCCACTTTCTAAACCTCTGTATTCTCCTTAGCAACAGCGCGAGGACACACTGTATAAAGGCAGGGGTTTTAGCACTCTTGCGCATATCCGGGAGCGAACATCTGCCCGTCGAATGGCTCACACGCGCGTACACGCTCACGCTGCGCACCGAATGAGAGACAGAATGCCAAATGACAGATGAAGGCTTAAATAAAACAAACAAATAAACAAATAAAGAAAGAAATAATGGCATTCAATGGGGATTGAAATTAAATGTATTATATAAGCGTTTGGGAGCAGTGCCAGAAGAGACATCAGTGTACATCTCTCTCTCGCTCTCTCTCTCTCTCTGTGCGTGCATGTGGGTGTGAGTCTGCGTGTTTTGTGTGTGTGTGTGTGTGTGTGTGTGTGTGTGTGTGTGTGTGTGTGTGTGTGTGTGTGTGTGTGTGTGTGTGTGTGTGTGTGTGTGTGTGTGTGTGTGTGTGTGTGTGTGTGTGTGTGTGTGTAAAGTTTTCTTTGATTGCCAGTTCTCGCTCCAGTTCTGGCCCCTGGGGTGATATTGAAACAACTGCGCATGCCCACTTCAAACCGTTTGATCCTTTATTTATTTGAGAAAAAGCCATTTGGACCAATGTGCCTTCAGGTAGTCTGCACACAGAGACACCCTTTCTCAGTATATGATTCAGGTAAGCACACAGTGTGATAGAGAGAGGTAGAGCGAGCAAGAGAGAGAGAGAGAGAGAGAGAGATGGAATTATTGTATTCTTGCACTGTGTCTAATTAATAGTTAGCAAGCACCCCCCCCCCACCCCCCCGCTCGTAAACTTGTCCTGTCTCCAGCAGCCGCAGCTCTAATTAGTAGCCCAGCTCCTAATTGTGCCAAGAGGGCTGTCCCAGGCAGTGAGGTGAAAGTGGGGAAACCACCAGTTCTCCTCTCGTTCTGTGTCTAAACGTTCCTCCATCTTCCCTTGTTTGAATTTGCGGGTGATTTTATGGCTTTCTTTGCCACCGTCACTGTATCCCTCTCTCTCCCTTTCTCTCTTTCTTACTCACATTCTCTCTCTCTCTCTCTCTACCCTTTTTCTCCTCATTCACACACACACAAACCGACACACACACACGCACACGCGCACACACACACACACACACACACGCACACACACTCCCCCGCTCACTCTCTTCTTGGATTAGTCCGTGTGTGACAGCTAAACTGGTGCACTGGAGAACGATTGGCCTTTTTCCCTCTTCCTTCATGGAGGTGTAATCCCCTTATTTTGTTTACAGTCTATAAATACATTTCGCTGAGCATTAGCGGCTCGCGTGCTCTTTTTCTCGCTCTCTCCCCTGCCAGCTAGGTGCCGTACATCCCGACCTTTGTGTGCTCACGTTCGCGGTTGTCTTTTTTTTTTACGACGGGGAGCTGGATGCTGTGAGTTTGAGCAGAGCAGAAAGACACGTGCCTGAAGGACGGGACGAGAGTGCGTGGTTAGTTTTGAAAGAGGCACTTGACGCCAAAGTTCCCCCCCGGCTATGCGTAATCAAATCGAGCTAGTTAAGGCATTTGGAGGCCTTTTCACAGACGTTTAAAAAAGGTTTGTCGTAGTTTTTCAACCGGTTTCACGGTTGTACTGTGGGCCGTGTTGGTGTCAAAACCCTCTGCTGCAGCATTTCCACTGAAGACATTTGAGCTAATATCAGATATAGAGGTTTGTCCACCTCTGTCGACTGTTTACATTATAATATCATCTTTACATCTGTCGTCTCAGCACTATGCTTGTTTTTGTTACGTCTTTGGGGTGTGAGATTCTTTGTGCCACATCATTTATTCACACATCCACACACCTCAAACCTATCCACTCTTTCCATAGTGATTTTCTCACTTGAATTACACACATGCTGCACAGTGCACGCACACACACACACACACACACAAACGCGCGCGCACACACACACACACACACACACACACCCACACACGCACACACACACAGTCTCTCCTCATGTCTCTAACACACCATCTGACAGAACGTCACTTTCTTTCCCTCGCTCTCTTACACACACACACACACACACACACACACACACACACACACACACACACCTCGCTCTTCTAGGGCACCCCCCCGCTCCTTCACACTCCATCACCCATCACTACCATCATCCCCCAGGTGTCATAGGCATGGCTATTTCTGAAGCACGTTACAGCATAGACTTCCACCTACTTACTTACGTAAAGCCATTAGCTGGAATGGGATGAATCGTCTTTCATCTAGGCTGGATATATGTATATATATATATATATATATATATACATATATATATATATATATATATGTATGGATGGATAAATATCTGGGAGGGTAGTTTTGTCCTTTGCTGGGGATGGAGAGCAGAGGCCGTTGTGTTGGGGCCCTGTGGTGGCTCAGAGTGTGGAGATGAGCCATGGACTAATCCTGGATGTTCGGACAGGGAGAGGGATGGTGGGGAGGGTTTTTACAATAATAAGAAGTGGAGAGGGACTACCACATACTTCTGGTTTCTCTCTGACTCAGTGAGTAGCGGACAGAGAGACATACAGAGAGACATACAGAGAGAGAGAGAGAGACATACAGACAGAGAGATGCAGGAGAGAGAGACATACAGAGAAAAGAGAGAGAGACATACAGACAGAGAGCAGAGAGACATACAGAGAGAAGAGAAAGAGAGACATACAGAGAAAAGAGAGAGAGACATACAGACAGAGAGGAGAGAGACATACAGAGAGAAGAGAAAGAGACATAGAGAGAGAGGAGTCAAAGAGGGACGACTCATGTGGACGGTGAGACTCAGATCAACGGAGGGAGGCCACTTTGGAAAATTGTTGAAGACAGGGAGCAAAAAGAGAAGAGATGAAGATTAAGACACATGGAGAAAGAAAGCCATGAAGCGAGGGACGGAAAATGAACACGTAGTGAAAAAGTCAA
>JAPMUY010001306.1:12500-17500 GCA_026901105.3 Galaxias olidus
GGCACAAACACACGTTGCTTGAAAATACAGAACTACAGGTAAATTACAACTCTGCCTTATAAGCCAATATATATATAGATATATATCTATATATATATATATATACATGGACCACATGGCCAAGGTCATCAAGACTGACATGACAACATCACTGTCATACATTTAAATACTTACTCCTCTCTCTCTCTCTCTCTCTCTCTCTCTCTCTCTCTCTCTCTCTCTCTGTCTCTCTCTCTCTCTAATCCCTTTAGTCCCCCCCTCTCTCTCTCTCTCTCTCTCTCTCTCTCTCTCTCTCTCTCTCTCTGTCTCTGTCTCTCCTCTTCTTCGTCCTGACGGTGGGTCACAGACACACACGGCCACCGAGGAGCGGACTTAGTAGTGTGGCGACACGACCTAAGAGAGAGGAGAAAAAGAGGGGGGGGGGGGGGAGGAGAGAGAGAGAGAGAGAGAGAGAGAGAGAGAGAGAGAGAGAGAGAGAGAGAGAGAGAGAGAGAGAGAGAGAGAGAGAGAGAGAGAGAGAGAGAGAGAGAGAGAGAGAGAGAGAGAGAGAGAGAGAGAGAGAGAGAGAGAGAGAGTGTGGGGGAGGGGGTGGTGGTGGTTGGAAGACTGAGGGAGATGGGGATAGTTGTTTGGGGCGGTATCACAGACGGGGAAAAAGAAAGAGAGAGAGAGAGAGATTAAAAAGAGAATGAGATGATGACCGAGAGAGATGTGAAGAGAGTGTGTGTGCGTGTGCGTGTGCGTGTGCCTTTGCGTGCACGTGCGTGTGCGTGTGTGAGAGGGAGAGAGAAATGGAAAGAGAGAGAGAGAGAGAGAGAGAGAGAGAGAGAGAGAGAGAGAGAGAGAGAGAGAGAGACGTGGAGACGAACAGACAGGAAGGCACAGAGAGAGACAGGCAGGCATGAGGAAATGAGGTCAGCCGTCACATGGGGGGGTGGGGGGTTGGACCCTGGTGGGCCGCTCCTCCGCGTCCCTGATGGGTGCAGGGCTAGACCATGGGTAATGGCAAGAGACTGCAGGGAGATTCACACACACACATATACACACAAACACACACACATCAGCAAACACATGGTGTGACCGCCACTCAACCACGGGCACAGCTGTAATTCACTTCAACACACTGTTACGCGTGCACACACACACACACACACACACACACACACACACACACACACACACACACACACACACACACACACACACACACACACACATACAAAACACACTGCATAAACCTCATTTGAATACGGACATCTATGATTTGTTTACTCACACAATACCCCACGCACACACACACACACACATCAGCGAATTCATACATACGCACATGCAAGCACAGACAGCTGCACAGCAATAACAAAACCCGACTCCCCTTACAAGCACGTGCACACACACAGACACACCACTCAATCTAAACACACAGACGCGTCACGCCCACACAACGCACACATGCTTTTTGGTGACGGCTTGCACCTCGTTTTCCAAGAAGACGAGTCTTTCGATTTCCTCTGCTGCTCACGAACCTTTTCCAAAGCGCTCTGCCAGCACGTCGTCGAGCTGAAGATGTAACGGGGCAGACACTTCCGTTGGCCAGAACAGAAACGTATCAAAGAAGAATGTGTTCCTACAAGATGTCTTCCAACAGTGCTGCGGCGCGTAGGCCAAGTGTTCTTCTTTGCATCCGAAAATGAAATTTCCTTTCGTTTGACTTGTGTCGGAGTCATACTTGGATCCTAACGTGTCGAGTTACGACGTAATTCGATCGTTCTGTCAGGAGAGTATCTCCACATTACAGAGAGAACTGTGTTTCAGCTACGTCTGCAACACAGAACTGTTCCAAAAGTAAGCGACGCTCGTGTACATTATTTACTGTGATATGTATGAAAGCGTTGGATATGTATGAAATGTGTAGCACAATCATGCCCCTGTAGGTGCAGTATGCCGGTCCTTGATGAATGTATCGAACCACCGATAAGATAATCACTTCATGAGGCTTTGTCACACACTAATCCTTTTGTATTTTCTGGATGGTAACTCTGAGAGGATTGATTAATGGGGCCCGTGCTGCATCCGTTCCATTGGTTAACGCTCGCTCGGCGTGCGCCCGCGCACACACACACGCACACACGCACGCACACACACACACACAGCAGAAAATCAATCGGGTCTCGTTCCGTTAGGGCCCAATCAAACCTTACAAACGTTTGAAAAGGTTTTTTTCTTTTCTTTTTTTTTACGGGAGGGAAATGAACTACTTTACCCAGAGTGCCGGCCGGGGGTGAACAGTGTTCCTGTTCAACTAAATAGGCAATCAGGCCGGCTATTACAGCGGTCCAGTGTGGCGGCGTGCTGTGAGCATGCCTGGCACGTTAGGTGATGAAACCTCTCGGAGTTGTAGACGTTTTACGGCGCCGGCGAGCGGGAAATGGAACAAGTACAAGGATTTTTTGGATAAGCAAGTCGTCTTGTAATCTTTTAGGGACAAAATCTTTAAAATGTACCTCTTCTTTTTTGTTTGAGAGAGACAGTGTTACTGCTCAATCATGTTGTGGTTTCTACATACAGTACTGTGCAAAAGGTGTGAAGTCTTTAAAGTTAGAAAAAAAAATATAAAAATATAAATGTTAATTTTGATCAATTCATAAACTACAAAGTGAGGGAAGAGCAAATCTGTATCAAATCAACATTTGGTGTGACCACTCTTCGCCTTCAAAACAGCGTCCCCTGCCTAAAACGTATGCACACTAGCCCACTGTACATGTTAAGTGTGGCCGAATTGACTGTGAGGCTCTTCCTGTGTTTCTTGTCTTTTTAGCTGACCTCCACCGGAAACCCCAAAAGCAGCCAAACACCTGCGTCCGACAACAAAGGTCTGTCTTACCTTCCTCTCTAGTTCTCCTTCACTCCCCTTTGTTTTCTTCCTTACTTTGTCTTTATATCTGTCTTTCTCCCTCATTCTGACTCTCCTTCGCATTCTCACCCCCATAACATCTCTCTCTTGCCACCTTCCCCTGTGACTCTGTCTCTGCAGTAAGGCTTTTACCCACCCCCCCTCCTTCTCCTCCTCCTCCTTCTCAAAGTACGCTATCTCCTAGCCCCCCCCCCCCCCCCCAAGGCATATCGCCAGTCTAATCCTCTGCAGTCAGCGACTAGCCTGCAGCTAAAGCATTAGCGGAGAGACACACACACACGCACCACAGCCACCTCTCGTCGCTAAGCCCCCTCAGGGCAGCTAACGCTAACGCCACTCTGAATTCCTACGCTAGCGTTTCGCCTCGGCGCGCCGACGCGTGGCTGTCTGTCGTTCAGTTCGGCTAGCGAGCTGAGCTGATGTGTGTCTGTGGGGATAAACGGCGCGGGGGCTGCGGTCCGCCGCGCTGCCCTCCACATGGAGTGCTGCAAGGTGCTTGGCTTTAAACTGAGCAAGACGCGGCGACACTGTGCCTGTGTCACGTCAACGCGTTCCAAATCTGTCATACTTGAAATGTTGCCTGGGCGGTTTTATCTACAAACGTATTATTAGCAATATGAACCAAATATGTCCCATGAATGCTTTCCAGGTGTATTGGAGCGCTACATTTTTTTTTTTCTTTTTCTTTTAAATGCCACAAACGAATTGACCTATGACCCTGTTTTGATCCCCGACACTTGCTTTGCTCGAGCGTTGCCCAGGCTCCGCCAAACATTGTCCCAATGGTGGCAGCGCACTGGTTTCAGCCCGTGTCACAGCGGCGCGCGATAATTGAAAAGAGTGTGTAAACCTTAAGCTAGGTTCACCAGCCATTCCCAGCAATGGGTTGAGTCACTTAAAGCTCAGATAGACGACCCGCTCGCTGACTACGGACATCAACATCGTCACTCACACTTGAGACTGTCATTGGCATTCCAGACTGGGACTACTTCTCACTGGTGTTGTTTCTCTCTCTCTCTCTTTCTGTCTCTCTCTCTCTCTCTCTCTCTCTCTTTCTTTCCCTGCCTCTTTCTCTCGACATCTCTTTTCCCTTTTTAGTCTTCCTAAACTGTTCAATCTCTCTGCGTTTCTCTCTCTTTCTTTCCCTTTTTTTTGTTCACCCACCTCTGCCCTTGTTTTTTTGTTTTTTTTGTCCTCGTGTGAAGCGTGCCATCGAGAGGCACTAGAGGGTGTAAACACCTGAAACTCCAGCCCCCACAATGCACAGGCCCCTCGAGACAGCGCACCGTAACTCACTGGTCGCCCCACTTAGCCCATGCACTGTCTCTGGTGGGCCCAGGCCAGGCCAAACTTGGTAAAGAACGTCCTTTCAGACCATGTCTGGCGTCTGCCTTCTTCACCACTTCGAGTGCGTGAAGGAGGGGACGATGAATGACTGGCTGTTTGACTTAAGTTACCAGCTCAATGAACGCTTTACAGACTGACTGGCTGATTGATTAATTCAAATGAATGACCCCCCCCCCCCCCCAGACTAACAACCTTAACGACTGCTGGAACAATTAACTTGCCCGTTAATAACCCCCTCGCTGAACGACTGAGATATTGACGTACTGAATGACTAAACGACGGGCCATACTAACTTGCTGTGGCCTCTTTTAATAACCTAATGAAGGGATTGACCGGCTGCTTTGTGTTGACCTTTGACCCTCCTCCAGAGAAGGCGGCGAAGCCCCCGGCGGAGGAGCAGGAAGAGGAAGTGGACATTGACCTGGAGGCGCCTGAGACGGAGAAGGCGGCACTCGCCATCCAGAACCAGTTCAGACGCTTCCAGAAGAAGAAGAAGTAGAGTGACGGAGCGAGGGGGGGAGGGGGGGAGAGAGACCAACACAAACCAAGAAAAAAATATTTAAAAACAAGGAAATGTAAAAAATAAAAGAAACAAAAAAAAACGTGAAAAAAAAAAAATTTGTTTCCGCAGATGAAAAAGAGATTTGTTGAAAGGGTTAGTACGGTTGATAGGGAGAGTGGAGAGGAACTAAAGGTGGCTGGAGAAAGAACAGAGCAGAAATCGAATCGTTGCAGATTT